>VALG01008133.1:0-81469 GCA_009835305.1 Ipomoea purpurea | reverse complement strand
CTCTCTATCCTAGTCTCTCTATGATTTCTCTTATATATATTTCTTATGTATGTACAATTTTAATTACTGTTTATCTAATACAGTTTATACATTTCTCATCCTCCACGCATTGGTCAAATAAAGTATTTGAACGAATATATAAATAACGGTAACTAACTTAGTAAACATGATCAAATGTGGGTGTACACACGCGATCAACCTACTTTGGACACGAAACTCTCATTACTGCTGTCGAGTTCTAAACCTTGATTTCTTCCCAAATTATTCTCTACTGAACCAGTCAACTAAGCTCCTATAATTTTGACATTTGAGACCGAAACTTGACATACCATCAAGGAAACTTAAAATATATTATATTAATGGAGTCATCCCCTTACCATAGTACCCTGCACAAACCATGCCAGGGATCTGATGAAGTCGTCACCTACCATGAATTGTCCATTGGCATCCAAATATTTTTACCTTACGCTTATATTACACAAGTTGCTGTAACTTTTTTTTTTTTTTTGTAAATTTGGATTGAGTTGTGTTCTTATTTGGTATGATTTTGTTGAATAGGTATTTTTGACAATAGTTATATGTCAATAAGAAGCTAAGCTATTTATATTAGTCTTTTTCCTATTTATATTATTTAAGTTTGTTAAGTTTGTTTTGAATATCCTAATTTGGTGGGAGTGTACGTTAAGTCCTTAGGTATTTATTGTGTAATGCAAATTTGGGAGAGGAAGAACTCTAGAACTCTTCATTCTTTGTCTCTTTTTTCTTGTTACCTTTGCTGCTCTTGCAATCATAGGGAAATCAAGATCATCAACACTATTTCCCCCGACTTGTCTCTCAAGCCCCGTTTGTCGCCCAGTGACGCATTCACAGATTTCCGGGCCCGCAACAGATTCCTAATCCAAAGCAAACATCAACATTATTAAGCTTATACCAACCTTTTGGAGGCTGGCTTTTCCCATCTATCATTCTGATGAACCATCATGGATCTGCTTCCAAAATTACTTGCTTCACACCAGATGTGAAGATAAAGATATGCTAGTTAGGTTAAGATTTTTATTATTTGGTATAGCCTAATCCAACTCATATTTTAATTGAATATAGGTAAATATAACAATTCTTATGTACAAAAATTGAAGGAATAAAAATTAATATTTTTAATCTTTTTAAGTTGCCGGACTATGTCAATATTTTTATTGTTTGGTTCTGTTAGCATTATTATTATTATTATTATTATTTTAGCATATGTTATTATTGTATGGTGTTTAGGTGTAGTTGACTTGGTGTAGCCTAGACAATAGGAGTAGTTACAGTTTGGTTACAGATATACTTTGTATCTCAATTCTATCGCAACTGAATGAAGAGAATTCTCTAATCTGGTATCAGTCAGGTATCGATTCTCTCTCCCCTCTCCGCAAACTTCTTCCCTCTCTCACCCGCAACCTCCACCGGCCATATTCCCCACCACCTTCGTCCGCGCCATGTCGTCCAGCTCATCCGACCGCACTGCCTCCGCCACCGGCAACTCCTCTCCGGCCGGCGTTGTCCGGCGCTCATCACTTCGTGAGCATGAAGCTGACACACCGCAATTTTTTGTTCTGGCGCACACAAGTGGTTCCGTTCCTTCGTGGCCAAGAACTCTTAGGATACGTCGACGGCAGCCTACCGTGTCCTCCGGCTACCATCGCCGGGCCGTCGACCGATGCTGCTTCCGGCGCCACTGCCTCGGTGATCCCCAACCCGGCGTTCAAGGCGTGGGAGAAGCAGGATCAATCCATTGTTTCGCTCTTGGTCTCCTCCATGGCGGATGAAGTCCTCCATCTCGCCGTCGGGAAGGAAACCTCCGCCGCCGTCTGGTCCGCCATCACAACGGCGCTCGGGTCTTCGAGTCAAGCACGCTGCCTCAGTTTGTTGGGGCAGTTCCAGGTGCTACGGCAAGGCAACTCCTCCACCGCCGAGTACCTAGGTCGCGCACAGCTGCTCGTGGAAGCACTCGCTCAGGCCGGCCGGCCGTTAACCCTAACCGAGCAGAACCTTTATGTTTTCAGGGGCTTGAGGCCGGAGCTGAAGGCCATGGCGGTTTCTCTCACGGCTTCCGGCACTCCGATCACGTTGGCGCACCTCTCCGACCATCTTCAAGCCCACGAGTTCATACTCGTGGACGACTTCCCTGCAGCGATCGACGCCGGCAACCCCACTGCCATGTACGCCAGTTCCGGACGTGGGCAGCATTCCGGCGGTGGTGGCAGGCAGTCTCATCATCCGCAAAGCAGGGGTGGACGTGGGAACCGTGGCGGGCAAAGCCGTGGCGGGCGTGGTGGCCGTGGAGCACCCCGGTGTCAAATTTGCCGGTCACATGGCCACACGGCAGTCTACTGCTTCAAGCGTTACAATACGCAGCCACCGGCGCAGGCCCACGTTGCTCTCTCCGGCGACGCACCGTCACTGCCGTCCACCGCCGCACCATCCGAGGCGTGGTATCCGGACACAGGAGCGACCGCCCACGCGACTCCTGATGCCCTCCTCCACAATCATACTTGGCGCCTTGTGGCTCCTGAATCTCATATGAACATTATTGGGTGTAAGTGGGTGTTCCGCACCAAACGCAAGTCGGATGGCACAGTTGAGCGCCACAAAGCGCGCCTTGTAGCCAAAGGGTTTAATCAGGTGGCTGGAGAAGACTTCTTCGACACCTTCAGCCCAGTGGTTAAACCCAGTTACAGATATACTTTGTATCTCAATTCTATCGCAACTGAATGAAGAGAATTCTCTAATCGGTTCAACCTGACTTAACACTTATATTAACTTTTTCATTTGACACCACTTTGAGATAGTGAGGAGGAGAACTGAGCGTTAGAAATGGATATGTAAAATATTTTTCAAGTAAAAAATTTGTAAGACACATTTTCCACCCAAAAACAACTCATTTTTATTTAACGGAAGGAGTATTTTCTTATTGCCTTCATTTTCTTTCAATAGCCAAATATTAAAAATTGTTTAAAATGATTTTTCTTTTTTCCTGTTTAAAAATAGACCCTAAATGTGGAATTTGTTAAAGAAAAAATGTTGAGAGAGAAATGTAATTGTATTAATCTTTAATTCACCTCCTCACATGATACCATTTGATTGGATATGTTAAATCTGTTATTAAAAATGAGTGAGTTTGATCAATAAATCTGTTTTTTTTTTGGCAAAGCTAGGAGACTAGGAGAGTAATACAAAATTATTTGACTATGAATTACTCCTTATCAAATTAAAGTACAAATGCAATTTTATACAGTACATTACAAAGTATATATTAAACGTAAAAGCGTATAATAATAACTAAAGAGAAATTATGTAACAATATTTACTATTTGACTATTCCAAAGTTGATCTACAAATGAGGACAAGTCATACTTTTTTGGCAATAAGGCACAAAGGAGTCTTCTTATGCATAGTAAGTCCAGGCAAAACATTGGTGTCAATGTCTTCTTTCTTCAGCCAAGAAGGCAATTCCCAATCAAATGCATAAAGAAGGTTAGCAAGTGCAAGCTCCGAAGATGCAACCCCTAGGGTTATTCCCGGACATGTTCTTCGACCAGCTCCAAATGGAATGAATTCGAAATTCTGCCCTTTATAGTCGACATTGTTATCAAGAAATCTCTCAGGATAAAATTTATCTGGATTTTCCCAATACTCGGGATCCCTAGAAATGGCCCAGTTATTCACGATTATTAGTGTTTTTGGGTTGATTTCATACCCATCAATGGTGCATTTCGAAAGGCTTTCTCTGTTAACCAAGATTGGAGATGGTGGATATAACCTCAAGGATTCTTTTATTACCGCCTTGAAGTATGATAGTTTTTGAATGTCTTCTTCATCTACTTTGCCTTTCTTCCCTACAAGCTCCCTCATCTCTGATTGGACTAAATTCATCACCCTTGGATCTTTCATCAAAGCCGTCATAGTCCAAATTATAACAGCTGAACTTGTATCCGTTCCAGCAATAAAAACATTCTACATGTTACAGAAAATGAAGTAAGGATAAAATTAAGATGAAAAATGCAAATTACAAAACATCTACTCACTATTATGTAGAAATCACTTAAAATAAAATTAATTTATAATTTATTATTAATATGTAGCTATGTATGAGTATGAATATTCACTACTGAAAATTATTAAATTTCTGACCACCTGAAAGTGATTTTAAATCAAGTTGAAAGCAAAAAGTGGTCGGAAATAGCAACAAGGGTTTTCCGGATACCAAAAGTGGTCGGAATTAGGTTTTCAACTTGATTTAAGATCACTCTCAGGTGGTCGAAAATTTCAGAATTTCCAGTAGTAGTGATTACTAATCAATTCTAATTCTAATTATGGATAAATTGGGTTCAAACCCGTCTTTCCTTTCAAATACTGCCTACTTTGAACCATTCAACTAAACCCGTACGGGCAAATTCTACAGATCAAATTGTTAAAAGACATCAAGAGCTGAAATCGGAAAGGAAAAATCTCAACATACCATTAACACTGCTTTGATGTTATCCCAAGTGATATTGATTGAAGACGAATTCTCCTCCATCAAACCCAGCAAAATATCAAGAATGTCACCCTCCATTGATTTTGGCCTATCTGGATCCAAATGCTGGTTAATGAGTTCTTGATAAAACGAATCCAGTTCCTGAAAACCCTTCTCAAGCAGGGCAGCCTTCCCAGTGACTTTATCCACCCAACCAAACCATGGCAAAAAGTCAGCAACAAACGCCCTCCCATCAACACTTCCTGAGCTTTACACAAAAGATGGTGGAACCTCCTCTTTTCTTGCCCTTCCTCTTCTAACCTCTTCCCAAAAGCAGCCCGACAAATTATGTTCCTAGTTAGACCCGTCGCCGTCTCGTTTATGTTTATCGACGACGACAAGGCAAGCTCAGATATCCCATTGACCATCCGGGAGACTTCATCTTCGCGGATTGGCTGAAACTGCTTCACTCTACTGAGCCCAAAGAGATGAAGAACAGAAATCTTTCTCATCTCTCTCCAGTAACTCATTATAGGGTGAAAACGCAATATCCAGGCCGTTGTAAGATAGCCTTCGTTGGCCTATGAATGTATGGCCGACTGGAAAACCGCGAGTCGTGTTCTTCAAGGCCTCCATAGCCATTCTTGCCGAGGAAATCACACACCACTTCCCTTGAACCAAGTTTCATGCGCATCAACGGACCATATTTGTGTGAAAGTTGCCATAGGAAAGTGTGAGGCACTGCGGCGCTCACTGAATTGAGAAAGCAAGTTCCCAAGGATTGGGAGCCCCGGAGCGGCCTGGTGAGACGAAAGTATGCGACGCTTCTAAATCTAATAGATTCTGAAGCTAGGAACCCGAATATAACGTAATATTCTCCAAAACACAAGATAATGAGGCAGGAGAAATAATAACCATTTTTTTTTTCTTTCTTGCTTCAATTCAAAACAACACTAGCTATGATCCATGGACTGGGTTCTGTATGATATTGTTTGCCTACAAGATATCATATTGGTATATATGATGGACCCGGTCCAAAACCTCGCTCTTTTGTCAACCATTTTATGTGTATTTTTTTCTTACCCTCAAACAGGCAAGTCCCAACCTAAGGGCCCCCACACTCACCGACTCTGGAAGAGGCACCGTGGGACGAGGATGTCAAATCCACCACCCAATGAATCAATGGGTTACCTTAGGCACACAGAGCCAAGATGATCGGTGGCGCACAAGGAATCTGATCACTTTGGAAATCAATTCCACACTGCCACTTCCACACCAGGCCCGCCACACGCACGAGGGTCTCGCACTGGTCTTAATTATCCAATACTGTTTTCTTTTTTTTTTTTTTCTTTTTTTTTTTTTTTTTTTTCTTGGTCAGAAATTAAACACTATAGGTTCAAATTAATCTTAATTTAATGTTTAGAAACTCAAAGACAAATGTGTCAAAAACTAGACAGTTTTATGTTCATAAATTCAAATTTAATGTTCATAAATATAGATACTACGACATTCAATTCTTTTACATGATTAAAAATGTCTTACTAATGTCAGAAATTCAAAACTTAATTGTTCAGAAAAGTCCATCGCGGTGAAAGCAGTCGTTTTTGGACCAGACTACGGAATAACTATATAATGATTTTTCACTAGGGAAAAACACAAAAATTTGTACATTTTCAAATTTTTTTTGTTTTTATTTAAGTAAATATATTAAGCTGTTGGAATGCATGAACGAAATATCATTTTTTTTTATCGTTTTCTGGACATACTAGGCTTTTGAGAATTAAACTTGGTCCCACATGTAAGCACCAAGATTTCAAATTTGATATCCTCACGCAACTAAATTAAGAAAGTTTGAAAGTGAAGTAGCAATGATCTATGAGTTGAAGAAAATTCAGAATAAACTTTGTCTTCTCTTGTTGAATTATCTCACTTAAGTTGTTTATACAAGCTAAGGCAATTATAAAAAAGTGTTTTTTTTTCCTATGTTTTCTCACACAACATTATGATCATCATAAAAACTTCCCTAACAATTAACAGTATAGCACGTTATTGTATGATGACTGAATTACAAATCCGCGTAAGAGCGATTTCCAACTAATCACTATCTAGCGCGCTATTACCATCTCCGGAATTATTGAATTTCTGATTCATCGCCTCAAAGTGACTCTAATCAAAGTAAAGTAAAACCCTTGGTCGGAAAATGACAACAGATTCTTTTTCGACTACAAGAAGTGATCCTACAAGATTTCGACGTGATTCTTAAGATCACTTTCAAGTGGACGCAATTATTCTCCGATTCTTCGTAGTGTATCAACTATAAGTCTCCAATATAGGTAACAAATCACTGAGAAATTAGTTAACGATCTTTGTTTAATTGGGATTTCACTTTGTCAAATGAGTTGATTTGTCGTGTTCTCAAATACCCTAACTCATCACATATGAAGATCAACAGTGTAGACTGAGCTACAATGTATGCTTAAAGGATTATGTATGTGTACATTAGTGTGTACGCTATTATATCATCAGATTCTTCCTGTACTATAATATATACTCTTAAAATGTACTACTGGATTAAACTTATTTATATTATCGACCATAGTCCATCGGATTCTACCCTATTCAATTTTATTTATTGTATACCCACCCACGGCTATACTCACTACGCCTCTCCCTAACCATTCACCGACCACTCCACTTCACCTTTCTCCACCTCTGCTGACCAGTCAAAATTCACACCCCTCCACGATCAACTCCACCACTTCAGCGCTCTCAAACATCACCACCACTCAGATAGCCATAGAAACTAATGAATGCTTTGCATGCGTTTATTGGGAATCATAATTTTATACTTTGTACTTACTAAGTAAACAGTCTGACCACTTGAATGTATTACACATACTTCCTCCAAATACTATTCTATACCATATATAAGGAGTAATTTCATGATTTTAAAGTCGCGGCCAAAGATGAACATCATCAACATCACTGTTTTTTGTCGCTCTCCACGCTTCATTCCTTCGCATCCAACCAACCACATCACACCACCACTGCGCACTCGACCCTCCCACTCCGACGACTGACCCTTGGTCCACTTCGCTCCCTCGGCTGCCACCAATTACTTATTGCTCGAATGGATTATAAAGATATCCTAACCGGTAATCACCGGCGCCCAACGCATAATGTGCGTTATCATTTTTTATTATCACTAATAGAGTTATTTGTATATTTTTCTTTTTTTAACTCATTAAACATTAATACTTTAAATTTAAACTCTCCTTGGGTTTACGTTTATTTGACTAATCGATTACATAGTGGGAATAATGGTCACATACTGTCGGGAAGTAATCGCCTTCAAATTTATGAAAAAAAAGCAGGTATTAACTGTTCTTACCAGCTGGCCTTATTTTTTTTTTTGTTATACAAACCAAGAAGGACCAAGACTACGATGAAATAAAACTATATGTGGCTATGAAACTGGAAACTAAATAAAAGCACTCACATATGACGTGCTAATATTATCCTCAAATTAAACCATAGTTAGAATCCTGGAATAATACTTTACGTGTGTATAATATTCGAAATACAAATGTTAATAAAATAATCAGACATAGTAGGTCCGGCATACTTGAATGTATAAATATACTCTTGTCAAATAAATCTATTACATAAAGATGGTAGTTTTGATGCTCGTACTGAAATTGACATTTGGATACAAAACTGCACAACTGCAAATAGTAAGCTTAAACATAATAATGATACCTACAGATAGAAAGAAAGTTACATTATAATGATATACGTACGTGGAACATTTGTAACAAAACCTATCAAGTCAGTGTAACCCGCAAGCACCACCGCCTCATTAGACTGTGATATCTGTCAATGACTACTATATCCATCGAATCCAGCTGAACAAACCCGAACTAACAATGGCATAAACACGAAAAATTCGACACTAACTTGATGCTGTACCTATTGGTTAACCTGAGACTTATACGTTGTGAAATTAGAATCTATACCTTCTATGACATAATGAAACTATACATGTGTACTCAAACTAAAATAAATAATGACGAAAGATTGCTACAATGGACAACCATCAATCGAATTTTATCTTTACCACCTTGCCGTTATTAATGAAAAAAATTTCAAACGACGTCATTTTTACCTGGTCCGTAACTATGTATGTGGACTATGGTCCACAGTAAAATTTGCCATAATAGTGCTACAATGTTAGCTAAGGCTTATAATCAGGTTTATAATGAAAAATCAAGGCACATATGGGCTAGACGCATGCACCTATATGCAGCAACTTGTCAAAGATTGTTTTGTAGCATTTGATTTTGTAAGATTACAATTTAATTTGTCAAAAGTTTTGCACAAAATATTTGTCAAGAATGTGATTTACAAGGCATCAATAGGGATGAGTCTTAAGCCCATTAATTTATCACAAATATAAGAAAACTCGACTCTTATTTAATATTACATTTAATCTAGAGTTCCATGTAAATAAGTAGTACTTCATTAATTGATGGTAATCACTGAATTGTTATGGTTGTTTTTACCTAAAGAGTGATGTTGATTAGTTTCTTAATTGATCATTTAACAAATCAATAATTGTAGGATCATGACATAAAAGATCTACATATATAAACATGCATGAAGTGATGCGCCGTTTCAACCAAATTTAGGCTTTGCTTGATACATGTTTATGAAAAAGTACGGAGAAATGTTGTAATAGTTTCAAGGAATCTGAGGGTTGTGGGAAAACTTTAAAACTTATGTGTATTGCACCTCCATTATTTCAAAGTGATTGAATGGTTCAAGGTTCGTCTATGTCAATTCAATATAAAGTGTACAATAATAAGTCAAAGTTCAATTGCAAGATGCTTCATTATTCTATATATCGGATTAAGTACAAATAAGTCACTGAAACTATTGAGAAACAATAATTAAGCCATCGAACTCAAATAACCTTCAAATAAGCCATTGAACCCGGAAAAAAAAAAAGCAAATAAGCTATTGAATTGCCCTGAAAAAAAGAGCAATTAACATTTTTTACAAGTTAACTCTAGGTTTTGCTCATTGGATTGTCAAATGTTTATTTTATTTACGTTTTTATTATTATTTTTATTATTAATATTATCCACTTCGATAGTATTATATTTTAAGTAATTATAATCAAATAGTTTTGTCTTGTCGAGATTTGATTTATTTATTTATTATTATTTTTTCACTGGATCTTTTGTTTAAAAAATAATAATAATAAATAAATTTGATCTAGACAAGACAAACTACTTTGATTATAATTACTTTAAAATATATTACTATGTAGGTGGATTATAATATAAAAAAAACGTAAATAAAATAAATATTTGGCAATCCAGTCAGCAAAAACCTGGAGTTAACCTGTTAAAAATGTTAATTGTTTTTTTTTTTTTTCCGGGTTCAGTGGCTTATTGGGGTTATTTGAGTTCGATGGCTTAATTGCTTTTTTCCCAATAGTTCAGTGGCTTATTTGTACTTTATCCCTTTATATATAAGTTTTGGGAATTTGTCTTGTGGCAATGCTGAGTATATTTAGCATATCAAATGGAGGAGGATTGTTTGAGATACATATAGTAATGGGAACCAACTTAAATAATATTATAATGTTGTGGAGTAAAATATTACTGTTGGAAATTATGGAATTTTCAACCACCTGAAAATGATCTTAAATTGAGGTGGATTGTTTGTGTATTATTTTAATTAACTTGAATACATCTATCTATAAAATACATAGTTATGTAAAAGTTAATTGACAACAAACATAAAGAGGTCTTCTTCTGCATAGTAATTCCATATTTGATAATTTGCAAATTAATTTATAGCTAGCTAATCACACCTTTTAGCAAAGAGACACAAAGGGGTTTTCTTATGCATAGCAAGTCCAGGCAAAGATTCAGTGTCAATGTCTTCTTTCTTCATCCAAGAAGGCACTTCCCAATCAAATGCATAAAGAAGATTAGCAAGTGCGAGCTCTGCCGATGCAACCCCTGCTATCATTCCTGGACAGATCCTCCTGCCAGCTCCAAATGGAATGAATTCGAAGTCTTGTCCTTTGTAGTCAACGTTGCTATCAAGAAATCTTTCTGGATAAAACTCGTCTGGGTTTTCCCAGTACTTAGGATCCCTAGCAATTGCCCAAGCGTTCACAAAGACAAGCACTTTGGCTTGATTTCGTACTCATCAATAGTGCATTTCGAAAGGGTTTCTCTGTTAACCAAGAGTGGAGCTGGTGGATACACTCTTAAAGTTTCTTTTACGACTGCTTTGAAATATGGTAGTTGTTCAATGTCTTCTTCATCTACTTTGCCTTTCTCCCCAATAAACCCCCTGATTTCTTGTTGGACTATATTCATCACCCTTGGACCTTTCATTAGAGCTGTCATAGCCCAGACTATAACAACTGCACTTGTGTCCGTTCCAGCAACGAAACATTCTGAATATTATGTAAAACAAATTAAAGCTAGAATCTAAGGATAAATTTAACATGAACAAAATGCAAAACATATAGAGGAATGAAGCTAATAACACAAGGTGATGAGAAAGGAAATATGTTCAATTTACCATTAACACTGCTTTAATGTGATCCAAAGTTAGATTGCCTGTAGATGAATTCTCCTCCATCAATCCGAGTAAAATATCAATTATATCGCCATCCATTGATTTTGGCCTATTTGGTTGTAGATGCTTGTCAATGAGTTCTTGGTAAAAACAATCCAAACCCTTGAAAACTTTCTCGAGCAGTGCAGCCTTTCCAGTTAACTTATCAATCCAACCAAATGACGGTAAGAAATCAGCAACTAGTGACCCTCCCACCAATACTTCCTGAGCTTCATTCAAAAGCTTGTAGAACCTCCTCTTTTCTTGCCCTTCCTCGTCGAACCTTAAACCAAAAGCGGACCGACAAATTATGTTACTGGTTAGAGACATTGCTATCTCGCTTAAATTTATTTGTTGGTACGAAAAGGCAAGTTTCGAAATGCGATTGATCATTTGAGAGACTTCATCTTCACGAATTGGCTGGAACTGCTTCACTCTCCTGAGGTTAAAGAGATGAAGAACATAAATCTTTCTTATCTCTCTCCAGTAATCATTGTAGGGTGAAAACGCAATGTCCAGGCCATTGTAAGTTAGCTTTGCTGGCCCATGAATGCTGGCCTGCTAGAAAACGCCAAGTCGTGTGTCTTCAAGGCCTCCCTTAGCCATTGTTGCAGAAGAAATGACAATAACTTCCCTGGAACCAAGTTTCATGCGCAATCAGGGAAACCATACTTTTTTGAAAGTTTGCACAAGAAAACAGAAAGCTCTGCACTATCAAATTGGGCAAGTTCCCAATGATTGGAAGCCCCAAGGGGGAGGGCAGTGGAGAACTTGACGACTTGCTAATAATATGCATGCAAGTGGGAAGAAGAATATATATAATAAATGAAAAGTAAGAGCAATAAATAGGCAGAGAAAACGAGTACTAACGCCAATTTAATTTGTTTCGAACCCTAAGAGCTAGCTAGCGATGAAGATCAAGACCCAAACTAGCTCTACACTATTTAATTTATTATTACAACCAAGAGAATGTGAATAGAAAAGTTGAAAATGACACTTTTAATTTGTGTATATCTTTGTTCTTATTTACGTGCATGAATAGCATTTTGATTTGTGCTTTGAATTTTCTGCCACGTATGTACTATGTACGTACCAACGGAGAAGAGTAATCAAAGAAGAAAAGTTCTACTAGTTTTCTTAAAATAACGTTCTAAATCAAAAGCCCACAGGGTGGTGATTATAGATTTGTGGTAGCTAATACAAATACTTATATATATATATTAAGACTGACTACTTCCTATTTGATAAACTATACATATGCTACCTTTAATCAATATAATGGGATAGATCCTAGTCTACGCTAAGTTTCTAAATTCATGCCATGACCTTTTTAATCCAAATAGAATTCTAATATGGTAATTCATTAGTCAAAGTTTAATAATTGTCCCGATACTCCTGTGGTACATATTTACATATGAAGCTTCAATACATGTAATCAGAGGATTTTCAATGAAAGCTTGGATAAGTTATGGTAATTCAAAAATCAATATGGCAGGGGATTGGGTGTTTAAGAAATATACGGTGAGAGCCGTTAACCTTGCTATGTTGGAAAACAAGGTTTGGCGTTTCCTGACACAGCCACACTCATTAGTTTCAATAGAGTTTATAAGAAGCCCAGCGTATTATCCACTAATTCTTTCTATGATGGCATGTGGGAATATTAACCCTGAGGGCTTTTGTTGGGAGGAGTTAGTGGGTAGGGCTCAGCACAGAATTGATTTGTTTTGGTAGAGTTAGGAGGAGAATGGACATATGCCTATAGTCACATTGATATGGATCAGTCCATGGCTTGCATGATGGGATACAAACCGAAAAGATCCATTAAACAGAACATAAAACCACTCCGAATTTATGGCAGGCAGTCTTGCTGAGTAGGTAGAGTGGGTCTGATGGATCTAAAACAGTATACGAACCTGGGACTTAAAGATATCTTCTAAGGCGTACAGATGGTTAAGTTCAGACCTGGTGAGGGATGGGTGTGAGCAGAATTCTGAAAAATACCTGGGTGCCGCCAGACTTATGGAGGATGTAATCTTCGGTACTGCGTATGTTGTGTGTTAAGAGCTGGGAATATGGTAGGCTTCTATATTAATATTAATTCATACTTATTTCACTTGATAAGAAAATGCGGTACAGAACAGTTGTATGGAGAATAATAGGCCTGTCAGAGCTTTGGTGGCGGTGACTATAAGTCGGAAGTGTGTATGGAAGCTTATAAAATTTGTGTTCCAGCCCACGCGCGGAAAAAACATTTTTAGGAGAGCTCTACCCGAAAAGATATTTTGTCCCACTACAAGGAACCTGCTTATATAAGAGGAGTGTGATTGTTATTAGAGCCCAAAATGTGCTTATATGTGAAATTGAACATGAAGATGTTGTGCACTCTTGATCAAATGTACCTACACGGCGGCCATTTTGGACCACCAATCCACTCCAAATCCCCATAATGTTATTAAATATTTTTGGAGTTGGTTTAATGGATTTGAGAATGTTCTTAGATGATGACGGGTAATTATTTAATAGTGCAAATCTCTAATTATAATTTGGAAGAAGCGAAGAGGTGGTAGGTAGAGTGGGATGCTACATACTTTCCCCAGGGCCTCGGAAGGTGGTTGTTGATGAAAGCATCAGCATTTTACATGGAAATGATTGGAAAGCGAGAATCCCACTCACCGACCCCAACTCAACCGGTTTCCTGCTACCACAGGTAGACCACACCGTAGCAGTAAACAACCGGTGCGGATCTTGTGAGCACAATATATCCACGGCGTTACGTACGGTTCATGCACGCCCATCGTTATGGGGAGGTACACCGGACCGCATCCCTATCTTGCGTACGAAGCAACAACACCCTCGCACAATGCTGTTACGGCATGGAGGGAAAATGGCTACTTCGATTGCGGCGTGTACGTCTCCGACAGAACTAAAGGAAACAAGACAAGAATGGGTATCCTCTATCCATACGTGAAACGACTAGAAGGGAGTTATATTGCGGGCTCATGGCTACTACAAGGACTAGTTGTTCTTTCACCCTAATGGCGGAAGCTGTTGCATGCAAGGGAAGCATGGGTCATGGTTGAGGAGTCGGCGGAATAAACTCTATCGAGCTATACACGGATTGTTTGGTGCTTCAACATACTTGCCTGTTCTTCTGAAGCTGCCTTTCTACACTTCGTCACGAAGGTTACTTGCAAGAGTCTTTTGGGGAGGCTATTGCTCATTATTGAATAGTTGCTAGGTCGGCGTTGGTATCGACATTTAATACGTGTTTTCTTCCAGTACATCCTAGAGGTAGATAAGGTTGATTTAGACTCTGACATATATTAGCACTGCTATACATTTACTGACTCGAATACCTAACCCTAATTTTAAAAAAATTTTATGTACTGGACTCTACTCCTCCAGCTTCTGATTTCTGCATAGCTATTCTTGAGAAAATAAAATGGGCCGAAAAGTCTCGTTCAAAAAAGACAATGAAGCTTCAACTGTTTAGTTTCACATCATTTTTACAAATTGAGCTACAGATCTGCTCCTTCAATTTAGAAAAAGTGTTGACAATTTGAACACAGGCTAAAATAGATGAAATTAAAATGTATATTGTTATGAAATCAGGTTGATAGAGTTATATTACAATTCAAAATAATGGCACATGGAATGCATTTAAATGATGGTTCTAACTAAATTCTCCATTCTAGTATAATGTAGTAGTGAATCCGATAGCTTTTTCTGTAAACATAGTGAGATGGAAAATATGAGTTAACAAATTTGATACTATTTTCTACAGTCTTAACTCATATGAATGGTAGAAACAAGAGTAGAAGACTGTCAAGGTATATTTTATAATATCATGTTTGGTCTCACTTGCTCAAACTTTTCACTGTATTTTTTATATGTATTTACATAATATTATCAATAGCATCAATCACTTCAGAATACATGACCATGTTGATCGAGTCTCACGAGACTATTGTGCAGTGTGGGGAGCAACTTCAAAAGTTGAGAGTGTGTGATTCTTGTGCGCAGTCGAGCGACTTAGGTCTAGTCTCTATGGTTCATGAGTATCCAGATTGAGTCACCAATTGATTTTACATACCTCCCAAAGACCCTGATCGGGCCGGGGTGTGCGGGGTCTTAGGGTTGGGGTTAACACCTTTTTGGAATATATATATGTGTGTGTAGCGGTAAGAAGGAAAATATGACAATACTTTGACTAAATATTTTAATCAAAATCTTAATTTCAAATCGTTTATACAATTGTGTTTAGATACGATCTGATCGGATTAATATATGAACAAAATATTATCAATATGACTGTAACCGTCTTCTCCTATATGAGTAAAATTAATTAAATGAATCAAAAATAAGGGATTTTAAATTATTGTAGAACAGCATTAATCTACTACTATTTACTTCAATTCCCCCATTCGCGTGTTGCATCTCAGTATGCTGTTTACTAGGACGTGAGATTTGCGAAATACAATCTATTGTCAACATAAATATAGTAAATTACGAAATAAAAGCTCCTTATTATTTCATAAGGCGACAGTTTTGGTTAAATTCCACGACTTCCAACGATTACTTAAAATTGCAAATTAGAATTTTCCCCCTATATTAATTAATTGGTTCAATATACCTACAATACAAATATATAAAGGACTTTAATTTTAATTCTCCTTCATTCTATGAAAAATTATAAATAAAATCATGAATAATACTTATATCAACCTTAAAAGAATGAAATCACTATTTTATATAAATATATGATGAGAAACGCCGTTTTTCTTAATCTTGTTTCAATATTATGAATTTTTTTTTTAAAAAAATTAGGTTATCTCAGATTCACCCGACTAATCCTAAGTCCAAAGAACTCTGCCCTGAGAGCTACTATGGAGGTAAACCGTGAGTCGCGCAATCAATCCATCGGACAGATCTTAGTTTTCGATCCTGTGTTCACAAGGGATCCTAAGTATGTTTTCATAATTATTGAGTCTTTTTTCCATACATGTTTCTAGTGAGATTCGAACCCCCTTATTATTATATTGTCGCATCCCATCATGTACGTAAGTCGGGCGACGAACCAATTACTACACACGCTAAAACCGAGTATTATGAATTTTTGAATAGTTGAATTATATTTATGAGAAAGCCTACAAATCGCTAACTGAATATTCGCTCTGTGTTAAACCCGCCTTACAACCCTAGTCAGAAAATTATAACCACAAAGACGTAAACTAGTCTAGGTTGTCAATAGTTGACTTGCTCCAATCGAGAATATAATGCTAATAGGCCACTCCTTATAGAGATCGAACTTGAAATTTTATAGTTACTAAAACAACCGTCGGAATAACTTGATAGATTTCCCAATATTTTAAGAATTTCTTGAATCTAAAAGTTCATGCATGGAATTGAAGCTGCTAGGCTGGATCTATCCATTATATTGATTAAGGTAAGCTACTATAGTTTTCAAAGGAAGTAGTCAGTCTATATAAGTTGTAGCTACCACAAATAATTAAACCACCTCTCCTCAACTATTAATTAATTTATTGGTAAATGGTATTAAAATGCATGTGATTTAGCAGTAAGCTATTAGCTCTGCATGGGTAGAGCTCATCATCATCTTCATTCCTCTATAAAAAGCCTAAACTATATGTGCAGAGAATTGGAAAGCATTATATTGTAATGTTATATAAGATAAGTAGGGAGTATAGGCTGCGACTGAATATATAGGAGAGATCAGGAGAGATATTATCGGAGTGAAAGGAACGTTTCTGCAGCTTGTTTTTTTGTTGGTATTGACAGTTTTTCTCGCCGGAGGGGGTCGCGCCGGTGACCTGAAGAAGGGTTCTCTACAAAGATAGCTGTCCTCCGGCGGAACAGATCATCCAAAACATCACCTGGACACGCGTCGCCGCAATGCCACTTTGCCTGCTAAGCTGCTCAGGAATGCATTTCCATGACTGCTTTGTTAGGGTATGTATATATATAAGTGTGTGTGTGTGTGTGTGTGTGTGTGTGTGTGTTGTGTGTGTGTGTGTGTGTGTGTGTGTGGTGTGTGTGTGTGTGTGACCATACTCGATAAATGGTTAGCTGATAACTGTTAACTGTTAGTATATAACTATTTAGCTGATTGTAGAAAAGTGTTTGGTAAATTAACTGTTAATTGATAGCTGTTTGGTATAATTTTTTTTTAAAAAAATAAAATTGAGTAACTTTTTGAATTTTAACATTTTAGAGTAAAAAAACTAATTAAAGAAACAGTTATATTGATTTTTAAATCATGCAAATTGGATGATTTTGAATATAGGGTTGTGATGCATCCGTGTTGATTGACTCGACGGCGAACAACACGGCGGAGAAGGCTGCAGCTCCGAATCTATCGCTCGGCGGCTTCGACGTAATTGATGACATAAAGACCCAACTGGAGAAGACCTGCGCCGGAGTTGTATCGTGCGCCGACATTGTGGCGTTATCTGCAAGGGACTCAGTTTCATTTCAGTTCAAGAAACCAATGTGGGAAGTGCTGACCGGAAGAAGGGACGGGAAGATTTCGCGGGCGTCGGAGGCGCTGGCCAACATCCCGTCGCCGTTCTCCAACTTCACCGTTCTCCGGCAATCTTTCGCCAACAAAAGCCTCACGGTTCACGATCTGGTCGTCTTGTCTGGGGCGCACACCGTCGGAGTTGGCCACTGTAACTTTTTCAGCAACCGCCTGTACAATTTCACCGGGAAATCGGACTCCGACCCGTCCTTGGACTCCGCCTACGCCGCCGTCTTGAAGGCCAAATGCAAGTCCCTTTCCGACAACACCACCACCGTGGAAATGGATCCCGCCGGCTCGCTCAACTTTGACAACCGCTATTTCTCCGCCGTCAAGCAGCACAAGGGCCTTTTCCAATCCGACGCCGCGCTCCTCACCGACAACGGCGCCGCCAAGATCGTCGAGGAGATGCTGGTCGCCGGGAAATTCTTCACGGAGTTCGGTCAGTCCATGAAGAGGATGGGAGCCATCGGAGTCTTGACTGGCAGTGCTGGGGAAATAAGGAAGAAATGTAACGTCGTCAATTCTTAACATATTTGTCGCCTTGTCGGATAAAAAATGTTTTTTTTTTCCTTAATTTTGTTTTTACGTACTTTTTGTGGTTATTAATAATTTATTTTATGAATTTCATGAAAATCATTTGTACCAACTTTGAGTTTTGGTTCTGAACGTCATACCCGTTCCCAGAACTCAAATCATTCAGTTTGAAAATTCAACTTTATATATTCGAACTAGTATATATATATATATATGACCGGTTATTCAGTTATATTAGTTCGTTTCATTGGTTCATAGAAAAATTAAAGAAGTTTGAATAAGCCAAGAAAAAACATTTCGCCGCCGTCCATTCTGCACGTCACCGGTCTTTGATCGTCCATCTCTTCCGATGGCCGGGGAGAACACAGACAAAGACAATGTAAATAATTCATAGTATTTTAATTATATGTCCATTTATATATCCTCGTACAATCTCTATATGTATATGTACATATAAAACTTGTTTCAAACGGATTCTCCCAACCAGGTTGTGACGGCAGAATTCAAGGTCTCAATGCACTGTAATGCCTGTGAAAGAAGGTTGCAAAAACCATTTTCTAAAATCCAAGGTTCAATTCCCACCATTATATCCGTTGTTAGTTTTTATTACGTTACTCTTTTGACTGCTTCTGGTTCTGAATTAACTTTTTAATAGTCGAAAATAGTGAAGAACTGTTTTGTAGATACTTAAATGGTTAGAAAGTTAGTCAAAAACATGATTTTTTACTAAAATTTTAGGTTTTCGCTGCTTTCGATGGTTGAAAATCTTAAATATTTTATGGATTCACATGATTGGAGAGTTAATTGTGAGTGCACTTTTTCGACTGCTTTTGAAAATTTGTGAATTTCTGAACGGACTAACTTTTGTATGGTCGAAAATAGTGAAGAACATACAGTTTTCTGAATCGTAAAGTGGTTAGAAAGTTAGTCAAAATATGAATTTTAATCGAAACTCATTCCCTAAGTGGTTGAAAATGGCCTTGAATCAAACTCTTAAGTTTTTTGCTACTTTAATTTGAATGGTAGAAAATCTTGAATATTTTATGAATTTGCATGAATGGAGACGGTGTTAATTGTGAATGCACTAAATTTGAGTTAGCATGAAGGGGTTGAGAAGTTGATGACGGACATGAATGGGAACAAGGTGTGGTGATAGGCCACATGGATCCGTCTAAAGTGTTGAAGAAACTGAAGAAGAAAACAGGAAAGAGAGTGGAAATGGTTGTGGCGGCGCTGAAAACGAAGAGGCGGCCGAGGAGGATGATGATGCTGCAGGAGAGACGCCATAGCCATCGCCACTGCCATCAACAGCAGTTCTGTGGAGCCGGCGCCGGAAATGACCCAAGAATACGCCGGAGAATCATTGGTACTGCGCCAATGTTCAGGGGACTCTGTGGTTTACACCATGTTCAGCGACGAGAACCCTAATGCATGTTCAATAATGTAAATAAAACAGATATAATTAAATTATTTTTATTTTGAAAAGGAGTTTCAGAAGAGAAATCTCACAGATTTGTATAACTAAAATGTTCAGCAGTCTCCTAATGTAAAAGTTATCAGATGTAAATAAAAAGTGAACAGCCAGATAACCAGTGTTGCAAAAATCGCGCCTAGGCGGTCGCAGGCGCCTAACGATTTTTTAACATTGCTGATAACCCATCACTTCATTTTTTCTTCCCTTGAACAAAACATGGCAATTCACGCGAGGATCATACTTCCGAAACTCGAGTTTTGTCTGACTCGTCTGAAGCCTCTTCGTCTTCTTCACCACGTAGAAGAATCCAGTGCCTGCAGCTAAACGAGCCTCACGAAGATCGCACCAGCCTTCTTCTTGTCACCCATTTCTTAGTTCGAACCTGGAAAAAAAATACCATTTCAGATCGAACATCAAATTCCATGCTTTAACGCCAGATCGTTGTCACAAGATAATGCTAGTTACTCAACTTACTGGCCCGAGATATTGCAAAGGATACACAGCCCTACCACTAAAATGCACATCGATTTAACTATACCAAATTGGACTTACCGATTCTCTTGGAGCTTCATAACACCCAAGTACACGAATACAAAAAAACTAAAGAATATCTCGTCCAGTTATCCACAGAAAATCCTGAATAATTAGACAGGTCAATCTGCAAACAACAACATGACACTAAACTAAAACGACAAATTAACACTTCCTTGTACTTGTTGAAATCTTTAACGATTCCAAACAGAAATCGAAACTTCATCAATCCTGTAAATGCTAATGTTGGAAATTCAATCATGAACTTATCAAATTGGATTTACTGATCCTCTAGGAGCTTCATAACCCCCAAACATTGCTTCCATTTTCTCTACTAGACCAGAATTATCCCTAAAACACCCAAGAAACACGCAAACTAAAGAACAACTCATCCAGTTATCCACAGAAAACCCAGGTGTGTTCATAATCAGAATGGTAATGTGATGTAAAAATGATCGCATACATGACACTAAACCTAAAACGACAAATTAACAATTCCAACAAAAATTGAAACTTTATCAATTCTGTAAACGTTAATGTCGGAAATCCAATCATCCATATAGCAATGGCTCACAAAAAGCCAAGAATTTGACAAAAAACTGATACCCATACTGAGAAAAAACTGGAAATCCACTGCCAATAAAGATTCCAAGAATTAACAAGAAATATTCATACACAATAGATTTCAAGAATTAACAAGAAATATTCATACACACACGCATATACATATATAAAGTTCAAGAATGCAATGCTTAATTAAACTTACTGTCAGGATTTCTGCTTTGGGAGTTCGGAGATGAAGAGATCGGTGGCTACTTGGACTCTCCTAAAACCTCTGCAACCAAAATAGATGCCCCGATTGAAAACCCTTATTTCCGTACTCCACATTAAAAGACGTAAATACCCTCAGTTATTATCTCATTTTACTCAATTAGAAAATCTTTTTGCTACTGTATACCATTTTCCTCTTCTCTCCTCAGTTCTTACGCTTCACCGGGAAACGCCTGAATCTGTTCCTTCTCGCCAAGAATATAAAAGGTATGATTTTTTTTATATTTTTTTTTTCGGTTTAATTCTCAGTGGTCGATTGCTTTGAGGAAATCATGGAACTTAATTGGACAGTTTTATGAAACGGGTCGGAATTTTTCTTGATGAATTTCAGGCGAAATCGATTAAAATTGATGCATTTTGTTGAAATCTATGCATAGAAATGCTGGAGATGTTAATTCCAGTTCTACAGCTAAATCCAGCCTCTTTCCGATCAATTTTCTCTTTACATGTGTGTTGGCCGCTCATTAACTCAAATCGAAAATCATGAAAAACAAACGGATTCCCCTTTTCTGTGATTAAATCTGACAGAATTTATCTAGGTTTTGTTTCTGAGAAGTGGTAAAAGGATACTTGGATTGTTTATATTTTTAATAGCTATGCTGGATTATTGATTCTTTATTTGCTCTTAATATTTGTGGAATTTGTAGCAGAGAGATTGGGAATGGCAAGCCACAGTGGATGCAAAGGGGGATCCTATCCCAACATCTTCAATTCTGATGGCGGCTTCGAAACACATAGAAACCAGATGTAGAAGTGAGAATGTGGCATTTCTCAAGTGCAAAAAGGAGGATCCCAACCCTGAAAAATGCCTCGAGAAAGGCCGCCAAGTCACCCGCTGTGTCCTCGGCCTGTAAGCCTACGTTCTTGATGTTTTCAAATACTTTTTCTTACACATTATCATCTATCCATTGTTTTCCATGAAGCATTTTAATGAGAGTTTCAGTTTATTAATGATGAAACTATCGGCTGATGTTTTGGTTATTGTGTGTTAAAGCACAAGTTTCTTCACGAACCTTGGCACGTATTGCTTCTTTATGTGGCATACCGTCTTTGCTAATTGAGTTGGCGAAGTCTCGTAGATTTGGTATCGTGGAATTTAGCCATATTGGGTTCACATAGCGAGGTGTGTAGAAAAGTGTTAGTGAGTTTGACTAGTTGATAGCATTAGCTGATTGTAGAAAAGTGTTTGGTAAATTAACTGTTAGCTGATAGCTGATTACTTACAAAATGACTTTCTCAAAAAGCTGATCGAAAAAGCTACTTTGAGCAGCTTTTTGAATCTTAGCATTTTGGAGCAATAAGTTGTTACAAAAAGCTAATTAATCAAACACTCATATTGCTTGTTTAACCAAGTCAAAGAGCTAATAGTGGTCAAATAAGCCAAAATTGGCTGATAGGCTAACTATTTTACCAAACAGGGAATATTTGATCAGGAACAGAATTTATCATTAAGCACTGACGGGTCTACTTGAATTTAATCATCTTAATGTAAAAAACCGGAAAGAGCATTCTTTACTGTCTGCAGTGTAGAGATCCCATCTTGAAATTGATGTGTTTATGTTTATATAAGTTTAGCTATTAGCGAGAAATCATTATAAATCAAACCCTGTAGTTGACTGACTGTAAAGGGCATATAAACTTCCTATACTTTCATTCCTATATATTTATACACGAAACCTGCACTGTTTATTCAAGTTTACGTATGGAAGCTCTAAGCCTCTAAGAGTTGCCAGGATTGTTATATGCGTTCCTTATATTTCTACTTGTTGCTTGTAATTGTTTTCATGATACTCAAACTAACGGGTATTCATTCGCAAACCAATGGAATAGCTTGAGATAATTTAACGGCATTGTTGCAGGTTGAAAGATCTTCATCAGAGGTGCACAAAAGAGTTGGATGACTACGCGGGGTGCATGTATTATAACACGAATGAGTTTGAATTCGCCGCAAAGAGCAGAAGGAATTCGAGAAGGCCGTGCCCGCTTTAATAACATGCTGAAACGACTCCGAGATTCTGATTCATAATAACCAATGCACCTGCAACAGGCAGATTGTGCTTTCAAAAACTCCTTTTATTCAATCTGTCTAGTGTTCTTTATTACCCCTGGGTGGTTTCACTTTCAGCAGAACTACTTTTTTTTTAATGAAAAATCAAATTTTTTGTTATGTGATGCATTTGATCATGAGCCCTAGTGTAATTCAAAGCATCTTTTGTGCTGGTTTATCAGAACTTAGTACTAAGTGTTGATTTCAATTCTAATTTTAGTTTGAACCAAATGCTCCTTCACTAGTTTGGTATTAGGACTCTTGGGACTTACAAAATAATATACTTTCCATGAATACAATGTACATTTTTAATATACTAAAAATATATTAGTTGTGTACTGAATGTACATTATTTGATAGTATACAAAATAATATATTTTAAATATTCAAATAATGTAATTTATGTACATAAATAATGTATTTTTTTTATTTATTTATGGTTCACACATATGCCGTGTAAAAAGCCGCTAGGTGCCTGATTTTTTTATTTTTTTATTTTTAAATTGGGGTTTGATCGCCTAGACCACCTAGGCGGCCGGTCGCGGAGGAGGCCGATTTCGGTGTTCCTCGACGCGATCGGGCGCCGATTAGGTGCGATTTTTGCAACACTGCACATATATAAATGATCACCACGTCCTTGGGTAGTGCCCATTTCATGTATACAATAGTCCCTTTGTCATTAGTTACGTTAAACAAAAGTTTTGGTAGGCAAGATTTTATCTTCCGGGAAGATCACGGTGACTCAATGGGTTAGTAGGCAGGGAAGATCATTGGTGACTCAATGAGTTAGTAGCAGGGAAGATCACGGTGACTCAATGAGTTAGTAGGTTGGTCAAATGCCGGTGTGCACAAGAAATCGGTCCACTTTGGATATAATTCCCACACTGCCGCAACCGAAGTTCAAACTTTGATCTCTTATCGCAAATACTATCCACTAAACCATTGAGCTAAGCCCATGCTGGGCATTTCCATATTCTTTGTAATGTTCTTTCGTTCGGACTTAATAATGAAATAGTGTTGCTTTTGTTTCAAAAATAAGAAAATAATAATAATAATAAATGCAGCATAATGAGCATACTGATATACGACGACGTAAAGGGGTCGTCAGCAGGAGTGAGGTGCAGATCTTTCGTGCTTCCTCAATCACCCAATCTTCTGGGCACGGAGATAGACAATGGCGTCCCAAACATCGAGGGTAACATTCAGAGTACTATTAGGCATTCTGGTCATTTTAGCGCTCTACTACGTCGGCCGCCCTCTCTACTGGAAAATCTCCGCCACCGTCCACGACATCCGCCACAACAAACAAACCGTCTCCGGAGGTCTCACTATCTACTTCTACACATACAATACTTACATTCATATACGCATAGTATTCCGTATAATTCATGTATTTCTGTATCTCCTCCTTACTGAGCTTACTGATTTTAAGCTCTTTCTTAATTCTGTTTTGGTTTTGTGTAGGTTTTTCGCAAATTGTTCAGGAAGCGCAGAGATCGGTAGGGTGGTTCCAAGATGAGTCCGATTCGGGAGTGCATGTCGACCGTAAATCGGCGGCTGCGAGGAGGCTTCTGGTGCGTCATGTATTTTGAATTTGCTTGTACGCTTAGTGTCTATGGTGAATACTGAATATGTTGCCGTAGATCTGGTGGAATAAATCGTCTCTGCTCAAAAAATTATTATGTATAAACTGAATTGCTGAATATTTTAGTGTTGATTTGAGGTTTATGATGAGAAAATGAAAATTACACGCAGGAAAAGAAAGTGAACCTTAAATTTCTGGTAAATTTGATCTGTTCTGTTTATGATCTTCATTGTGTATGTTGAGAACTTTGGTGGATATAGAAGGCGTATTATGCTTTGGTTTTATGTGCTTAAGTTTGCGTATCATGGGAGATGGAGAAACTCCATACTAGATAGATGGAATCAGAGAAGGATGTGAAAACATATTGATTCCAATGGAAATCACACCTTCATGCCATTTGCTTCTATATGAGATTTTGGGCCCTAGCTTGTCATGTGGGGAAGATATGTGGATTGTTTTCCTTTGTATGATTGTTTTTGGGTATACCTAGAGACCGTCGGACATAGTGATTAATCCCCTCGCTGAATTGTAGGGGCCTCTTTTGGGTAGGACAGCTGACCTGGAGGTTTAAGGCTGCTCCATTCCCAAAGTCAAGAATCGAGTCTTTAACCTTTGGTTAAGGATGGATGAGTCCTTTCTACTCAACTACACCCTCCAGGTTGATAGACCTACATTATTAGTTTTCTATATCATCTTCCAATGATATATATCCAATCATGCTCCTACATGATTGGTCCATATATAACCCTTCTCCATTGATAGGTAGGAATTGGGTTCTAAAATCTCAATTCTTGATTATTCTCTTTGGAATAGATGATACTACTACACTATGCACATGTATCTCACAAATAATAATAAAAAAGATGGCAATTGATTTCGCTTTGATGTAGGCACTAGTGTACAAGCATTTAGGAGCTTGTAAGTCAATTGAGGCATATCCCGTGACTTACCTCCCTGGCTCCCCCACCTGTCTCCAAGGCAGAAGCGGTGGAGGGGGCCTGTCTCCAGGGTAGAAGCAGTGAGGGACTCGTAAGTTTGGAGTTCAAACTTAAAAAAAAAAAGATGGCAGTAAAAACGAACTGAAATAAGGTTCGTCTTATAGCCCATAATAGCTCACAAGTTACAGAAACCAATTTCATTTTCATCAATAAGCAGCAACAGCAGCAGCAACATCGGGGTTCAGAATGACAAAAATCACTTCATAAAAAGATGATAGCACTGCATGACAGACCACCAAATTGTTAACAAGAAGCACAGATCTGAGTAGCTCTCAGAGAACCTTTAATTTAATTAGTAATTTTGTTACTAAACACAGCAACTCACAAAGTTGTCCACACCACAGCCTTAGCTTAATTCCTAGTATTATTGTTTGCTTATGTTTTTATTCAAATATTGGAATTGCTCCACCTGCTGCCACAATCTGCTGCTCCAACTGTTTTTGCCCCAAGAAATACATATAAATAATTAATAAATTATCGAGGACTCTCGACTTTATGGATCCAAAGAGATTTAATAAAAACGAGGAATTTGAGTTTGGCTCACCCTGAATAAAGTTTCAAGCTTGTTCTTCACTAGCAAGTACTTCTTGTTTTACTTGTTGCAAGCATCTCAAGCTCCTATATTCCAAAGAAAATAAAGCCCAAATATTATCAAGAAAATCCAAGAAAAGAAAAATTGAAGCAAACATATGATCAGCAAAACACTAACCCTTCAAATGTTGTGTTCTTCACAGAAGTTGCGAAAAGCAACGCAGACATTCTTCACTCTCTGAGCACCTATGCTGTTCAATCACATTCAAGAAACCGCTATTTCCTTAATCCCATCTTTTTTTGGGGTACATTTAAAGGGAATAGAGATCGAAAGTGTGAGATATCCTACTTAGAGAATTATAGATTGATATCAATAGACTATAGTTCTTTTGTTTCTAGTGACGAAGAAAACCAACAGTTACTACTCAAGAGTGGGTAAACCCCGCTCTTGTGTAATAATAATTGTTTTTAGCCTTATTGAAAGGTGTTTTATCTTAAAAGTGTTTACTGTGCTGCTTTAACTTGGTTGTGTCTTCAAGTTCCTGGGTATTATTTGAGCTGATTTAACTTTTCCCCAGTATTTTTTTCTTTTATAATTTACACAAAACAGCAAAAAAAAAAAAAAAAAAAATCTTTACCTTGAGCTGCTACCTTTGAGCTGGTGAACATGAGCATCAACCTTCTTAAAGTCCACATCTGGCTGAGTACTATAAACATACAAAAAAAAGAAGAAAAAAGCATGTTTATATATCCCAAACCTCATAGAAGTTGTATGTATATATGTATTGAGACTTACAGAGTTGTGTTGAGATCATTGAGTAGTCTTCAGAATCTTCAAAGAAGAGAGTCACAACTTCAGCTACAAAAGTAGGGTTGCTTTCATCCTGAAGTTGCTGGAGCTGACTAAACTGAGCATCCAAGAATCCCTTCAACCATACATCAAAAACATCATCACACAAACAACAAAAATCACCAAATACAAACAAACAAACATTACCCAAACCCCACATGTTTTTTTTTTTTTTTAAATATATAATTTTACTAACCTCACGAAATAATTCTGTCATGTACCCAAGAAAACTGCTCTGCAATTGGCTCACCTCCATCTCTGCACCTCTTTCTTTCTTTGTTTTTCGTTTTAACTTGTTCTTTGGGGGTGACAGCCACCAATACTGAAAAGTTGTTGGAGGGGAGAGAGATAGATCTTGGGAAATAAATGCTGAGAGAAGGGATTTGGTGAAATGAATGAGGAGACAGAGAGATAGAGAGAGAAAGAGAGAGAGGGGAAAGATCCAAAAACGTATTTCCTGGTTTTAGGTATTGGGATTTGGTGGGCAGTAGAAATTACACAATGAAAGCTAATCCTTTTTCCTTTTCCTCTCTGTTTTCTCTGGATTTGTGTTACGTCCTTTCAAGAATTGGAGCCCCTACCATTTCCCACACCTTCTATACTTATTCATTAGCTTCTTTCACTGTCTGAATCCCCCCCACTCCACCACTCTATGCCCACACTTGGCTACCATACATAATATCAAGATGCTCCCGCCTTGGACAACCTCAACCAAGTTAGTTGGGTTATTGGATTAGTAATCACAAGATTTTAAGTTTGACTATTAATGGAAGTGGCCTCTTGGTCTTCTCGGTTTGAGCCGATAAGATATAGACAAACTTATGTTGGTTTGCTTTGTCGTGGTCCTTTGTCGGCCAAGGTCACAAGATGGAGCTCCATACACAATATTAGTGTTGCAAAAATTTCGTCTAGGCATCAATTAATGGCGTCTAGGCGATAGCCTAGGCCGTGGCGATTTCCCCCTAGGCACCCGCCTAGCGCCTAATTCGGCCGACTAGGTCAAATTTGACCGAGTTAACTTGGCTATTTTTGTCGAGTTAACCCTGGCCGACTCTGCCTTGTTAATTTTTTTCATTTATATGACATATATATTTATATTTATATTTATATTTATTTTTTTATATAATTATAATATATATATATATGTGTGTGTGTGTGTGTGTGTGAGAGACATATATGCACCTACACACGTGTACTATTTTTCTTTATTTTTTTTAGTTAGCCGCCTAGCGCTACTCTACCGCCCAACTAGCGCATAGCGCTTATTGCAACCATGCATAATATCAAAGATGCTCTTGGCATGGTCAATCCTAATCAAGTTGGATGTGCTAATAATTTGTTAATCATAAAGTTCCAAGCTTGACTCTTAGTGAGAACGGTTTATTGACTTTTTTGGTTTAAGCATGTCAGTTATGAGCAACCTAAGTGGCTAGGTTGGTTTAGCTTATTGTAAGGACATATGAAGACTCCTGGGGTCAAGTTTGGAATGCATAACTTTCGTCAAAGCTTTATACTTCTATTGTACTTAAATATTTGACATTATTATTCTAGATGGAGTTTGAAGTTTTGAACTTTAATTGTTAAAAATTTTGTCTTTTAACCAATAGACTATGAGTTATTACTCTTAACTAATATTCTTTTGACTCGAACAAATTAAGAGGATATTTGCATGATATGTTGATGCATTGATAAGAAAGAGCAATAAGGTTTACATCAATGCTCTAATTGGATAGTCATTTTGGTCCTTTGCAAAACCTTATGCTTGAAGACAATGAGAAGGACCTACATGTCAACATCCCATCATTCTCTTCTAGGCATTATTTATGGATGAAATGCAAGTATGCTAAAATGCAATGCATGGAATATATGCAATTTGTTTTTTTTTTTTTTTTTGGTATAAATATTCTCATTCCATTTTCAAGAAAAAGTTTTCTTTTTTTCTTTGCATTCTCATTTCTTCCATGCCCTCTCTCCATCTTTTATTCTTTTTGGCATAAGGAACAACTTTTTGTTTTGACAATAATATCTTTGAGACACCATTAATACATATACAAAGATGGAGAATCCTCTTTTTAGGACATCCTAAGTTGTCATATATTATGCATTTTCCTTATTTTAATTGATTCAGGTAAATAATTGCTCATTGTTTATTGCGTTTAAGATCGATTGCAATGTTAAGTGAAAACCTCTAAACCCTTGTTTTTACTAGGGTAAGAAAAAGAGAAAATGTCAAATGTAGCATAAGAATAGCAGTCCTGCGATATAAGTCAATCAGTTACCAATCTACAAAGAGTTGTAACTCTATTTTAGTCATTCCTAGCTAGAGGACTTTGGTATTAGCTATTCAAGTGCTCTTAAAGAATAGTTTTTATATTAAAGAAACTTTATAACTTTCGAGAGTATGTATAGTAAGTAATTCTGCTATTGTGTAATAACCTGTAAATTACTCGAGAAAAGTAAACCGCACTAGGAAGATCATCTATGACAGACTCGACTAAGAGGCGATTGAAGAAATGTACACGTAAACACATTTTAATGGTTTCTTCTCTTTTTAGAGAAAATTTTGAGATTAGTAAATGTATCCATCTCTCAAGATCATACAATTTCCAAGAAACGAAAAGGAAGCAGCCAATCAATATAATAATAAAAATGACATTCAATTCACATATGTTATCATCATCATTATATTCATCAATTTATAAAAGTAATTGAGATGAGCAAACACAGTTGTCCATTAGTTGTCAAATAGATTATATTAATACAACACAGCCATGTGACTCACGTTTAACCACTAACACCTAAACATATAAATTCACATAATCTAAATCAAAATTATTACAATGGTCAGATTTGACTGCTTCTTTGTCCATCACTAACCTCAAACTCCCCTCATATTTATATATCACATCAATATGTAATCTTGGTCAATCAATTAAAAATAAATTCATAAATTTTGTTTTACTAAGTCAGTAGCGGAGCCACAAAAATTCATCCAGTGGAGATTGGAGCAGGAAGATCTAACCTCTCGACCTCTACTACAATACATACATACTTAACCATTTAAGCACTTCATCTTTGATTAATATATATTTATATTATTTAGTTATGAATAGTTTATGCTGTGCATCCGTATGCACCATGCATGGTGCATACGGATAAAAACGACGTCGTTTATATTAAAAACGCGCGTCTCCCTTTTAAAAAAAAAAATTCAGGTTCGATTCCTATCAACAACATGTTGTTCATTCATTATGGAATTTTAGTTCATAGATTATGGAATTATAGTTCATTTATTCTGGAATTATAGTTCATCGATTCTGGAATTATAGTTCATCGATTATGGAATTGTAGTTCATAGATTCTGGAATTTTTAGTTCATTCATTCTGGAATTTTTAGTTCATAGATTAGATTCTGGAATTTATTCATCGATTATGGAATTATAGTTCATTGATTCTGAAATTTGAATTCATATGTTGTTGCTGGGAATGACCTGATTTTTTTTAAAAAGGGGAGGCGACGTTTTATTAAAACGACGTCGTTTTTTGCATCCGTATGCACCATGCATGGTGCATACAGATGCACAAATAATTTGTCATTATAGTTATATCTAAACATTTACTATATATATGCAAGAGTCCCCTATATATGCTAGCAGTTGCAGAGTGCAAAGGTTCAAAGAGGGATATGGATTTAGCCTTTAGTTGGCAAAGGCATTTAAGGGCCCCTACTATCTGTAGGTTAGTTAATACATTCCAAGAGCTCATGATTTACTTCGTCCATCAATCTTTAGATTATTGTGAGTTAACTTCTTATAAATGATTAAGGATCTCTCGACCTCACCATCTATGATCTATGCCACTAGTATACAGGATCTTGGGCCAATGCTCGTTCTAAATTTTAACTAATATTTAAACTTGATTTAGAAAATATGTGTTTAACTTGAATTGATTTACAATTATAAAAGATCTTTTATACTTGTTAGTTGTATTTAATATTACAGCATTATTATTCTCAACTTAACCAAAATATTGATCTCTCTTTTATGTATGACAATTTGTATTAGGTGAGCTTTCATGTTCTTGCTATAAGAGTTTGACTCTTATTCAAAAAAAAAAAAAAAAATTAACTCAGAACTCTTAAGTTGATTCTCGATCTTAAAATTACAATTAACAATTCATACCACCAAGCTACTCAGTTATAATTGTTCTTATTCTTTCAAAAATATAGGTTTTTTTTTTTTAATTATAAATATAGAGTCCAATGAAAGATCAAGCAAAAGAAACTATGGTATAAAAAATAATTTTGTAGACTTAGTTAAAATTAACTAAATAAACCACAATATTTTAAAGTTTATACTAAATAAATTACAAAGTAATAATATTAAAATATTTTATTGAAACAATAAGACAATCTTTGAATTGTATAATATGAGGAGATGAAGGAGGACCACCGTTATGTTTCCTATTTATCTCATTTTTTTTAATATTATTTTTCGTGATGAAGGAAACTCGTAACCAAGTTCAATGATATATTATATTTTTTTTTATTTTTTAAAGAAATGTAAACCGTAACCACTATCTATTTTTCTTATTTCTTTCTCTCTCTTTTTTGGGGTAACGAGAATTGTATTATTAGGAGACGAAGGGAGAACACCAAACATTAGTTTCTCCTTTTTTTTTTTTTTTTTTTTTTTTTTTTTTTTTTTTTTTTTAATGATGAAGGAACTCAATAGGATTTGTATGAGTAATCTATTTTAAGAGAGGTAAAACAACCAGATCTCTTTCCTTTTTTTTTTTTTTTTTTTTTTTTCTGAGTGATTAAGAAATCCATTGTACTATCCGTAGATATGTATAAAACCAGCAAATCACATAAAAGAGGTAAATCATACTAAAAAGATTCTATACGACAGATTCAATCAAAAAGATATTGACAAAAATCAAACTTATGATTTTCTAATACGATAATTATGCTCCAATCACAATGTCATCCATTTTGGAACACCTGTTTATCTCCATTGGCACGATGGGAATCTCAATGTGGTCCGCAAATGTATGTATTCTGTGTGATAGCGACACCCATTTTGTAACGTGACACTTACCTTGTAATGACAAATTAATTAATATCAAATAATAAAAGAACCTGAGAGACAAAGCACAATAAGTGGTGAAGTGTTTTAACCCTTTCCATCGGAGTAGATGGATAGAGACAAATTTATTTATGTTTAGGATAACGTTTATCGCCCGATTTGTTTTGTACTTTTGTTCAATACAAAAGAAAAGATGACTTCTAAGAACGACTACATCAATTGGGACCAGATGACTTCAACAATATATCATCTATATATATATATATATATATATATATATATATAATATATATAATATATATATATATAGTATATATCATTCAGTCATGAGGATAAATAGCCTATCAATTATAATATACCATTCATTCTTTTGAACATTTTTAGCATCCACAATAAGTAAATATTTCCATAAATGCAAAGCAACATTTCCAAGCTTAGTGGTGTCAAAACATGAAACAGTTGGATTGAACTACACTCCATGTGTGTGTGTGTCATACCAGAAGAAAGATCCCTAAGAGGTTAGGGTTTCCAGATAAATCAAACCAGGAACTCATGAAACAACTGATTGCAAAAAGTTTTCGATTCCATGAATGAGTCTAAGATACATAGAATATGCAAATGTATATCAGAGAGACTATGTGAATGACAGTGCACAGAGCGTAATAACTCAACAAAGAAGTGGACAATATTATGAAAGGAATTTTTAGTGGAAGCATCTGTTTCAGGAATAAATTTTGTTGCAAGACTTAGTATAATAACCTGGGAGGTTTGGAGTTCCCGCAAAAGATACCTGGTGGTTGACAGTTTTTTGCTAAGGCTTTCTATAGTATGGGTAGTCTGGAGTTTCCATGATGTGCTTTATGTTAACATTTTTTGCAGGATTTTCTACAGTAGCCTGGAGTCTGGAGTTCCGACCATATACTCTGGGTTCTTGGTGCATTCTCCAAGAGCAGCCCATCTCTCACAGTTTTCGTTTGAATCAGTGCAATTTCCCTCGGATCCCACAATTTTGTCGAAGGAAGTCTACATGAATCCACTTTGTTGCTGACCATTTCTCACCTTCAAGCACGGGGCAGCCACCGTGGAGGCTAATAGGATCGGGGATGGCAGTTGGATGGAGACTGAAGAAAAGAAGTGCATCACCCTTCGTGGCTTCACTGAATTATTCCAGAAAAGGGAAAGCAGAGAGAAATAGCTCATCAGCTCCTTTGCCAAAAAATATCAGCATAGCAGTTCTATGTAATTATGACAGTGTTCACATCATTACTTGGCCTCACCTGCTACGCCTCTTTTAGCACAGTCAGACAAATCATCATCATCAGAAATCATTGATCTCCTACGAGGTGATTGCTGTAAACATTTACCAGAAATTATCAGGGAGGTTTCATGCATTTCATATTTTCAATAGAAGAACAACTTGAAGACCAATTTACAAAAGGAGGAAGATATGAAGCAGAGAGCTTAACCATCTAAAGTCGTGTTTCATTGGAAAGTGCAATTTAATGCTTTAAAATAAAATTTATGGGTGCAAATTTATGGTATTCTTCTAACCAAACTAGAGTACTTCTCATGCATGGCCCGCAGGACACCTACCTAGTACATTTCCAACTCTAGGAATAAGGTGGTAGTCCTTATTGTATCTGTGCATATTTAATTCAACTTTCCAGCATCTCCATAAAAGAATCTGACTTAACATTCAAATAGTTTCTCTATTCATTTTCAGCCTATGCTGGCCAAAGTCTCAAGTAAATCAAATCATACTGTAGAATATAAAGATGGGACAATTAGCCAAGATTCAAAGACGGGTACAAAAAAATAAAGAAACCTCTCCCAAGTCACAATGGACTGATTCACTTATTGATTATGCAAAAATCTCGAATTTACCATGAAGATAGGTTTCTGCCCTTCTGGGTACATGTACATGATTGCTGATTGCAAGCAAGTTCTTACCAATTCCAAGCATGTCTGCCCCTTTTTTTATTTACAAATTAAATGCTTGTTGGTTTCTGGCAATTTTGTATGATGTCAGATTATGGTGGATGCTCATGCTCTTACATATTTGAGGCATCATTGATACAGATACATTAACTCATAAAGATTTGAAGGGTTCCTTAGTTATTTTGAGATTCTGATTGAGCATTTTGGATGGACAGTCAGGCCCTTTTTCCATTCATAATCTCATGCCATAGAGAGATTAAAGAAAACCACTAAAGTTCATGCTAACATACTACTGCAATGATTTTGAAGAAAAAGTAATAACCAAACTAACCTCTGCATCGGGGAACACAGTTTCACCACCTTTTGCTACATCAGTTAGATACATGAGTACAGTGGCCATTCGGTGTCCACCACGAGCAATATTAACCTTATCAACAAAGTAATCATGATGTGATTCATACTTCTGCCCTTCCTCGTAGCGTAGCACTTGTATGTCTTCTCCATTATCTGATGACAATAAAATATATAAGACCTAATCAAGTATTGTGAAATTACCCAGAATGAACAGTGAACTCCTCAATCTTGAACTAATGCAGCATATGTAATACATTTAAATGTTTGGCAAGAAGACAATGCTACCATTAACTAAAGACATATAGACTATAGACTACAGAACTGAAATAATATATTGATGCTCCTCTAACTAAAAATCCAGATATTATAGGGCCTCTTTCTGCCCTTTAAAAGGAAATATATCATTCATGTGGTAAATACCGGTGAATGCGGTGAGCTATAGTTGCTATATAATCTACTACTAGATTTCCTAATATCTCGATACATGGAGCCAATCAATTATCCAAGTTATAACTGCCACAGCAGAAGCAACAAGAAGGTATGTCTACAATAAAGAAATTTTTAAAAACTGAAATTTATGAATCAGTACAGATGTCACTCTGCAAAATTTGGTTATTCTCCAAGAATGAGCAGATATATCTAAAGCATAAAACCATGGATCTAGAAATTTTCCTTAAAAAAATTAGTGGAATTAATAATGGAAAATTCAAATTTGGAAATTCCTTAATAGGAGCCACACCTTTTGGTAGAAAAGTCCAAGTGGCAATCTTCTCCTCTATCCCAGAAACAATTGGATCCTACAGCATAACAGGATGTGGAGATGTAAATAATCAGGAAAATCCAATTTACAGAATCCAAATGTATTAGTGTTTGCACCAAACTATTTCTTGTAGAACAGCATCTTCATAACCAGGTTACAAGGTATCAGCTCATGATATTGCATGGTGGGTCCAGCCACGAAACATAGAATCACATTCACTATAAATAGTAGAAGTTGAAACCCCTAGAAAACCATCAATTACTACCTTAGTTCTTTATTGTGATTATAAAGGTGAGTAGTGACTATTGAAAGAAAAATGTGTGATTAGAATATGGTAGATTAAGCGTGCATAGTTGTTAAGTCAATGATATGCATATTCATATAACTTTACTTGCCCTTTACTCAAAAACCAATGTCATACTTAAATTAAGGATCCAACACACATCAAAAGGCATTGTACTTGCATTTCAAAATTGCTGGAAAACACATCAAAGGGGAACTTTAAGTCTTTAATAATTAAAATGCTTTCTCTTATCCCGTGCAGATATACACACCTCAGATCAATAGGTAGGATTTACACTTAGGATAACAACAATTTCAAAGAGATAAACATGGACAGAAACACAGTATATGGACCTAATTGTTATCAATACATAATAAAAAACGCAAGAATAAATTACTACATCCATATATTTAAAAACAAAAAGATCTGTAGAAGCAATTCAAACAAATTCCAAAGATCGAACCTTAGCTTTACGAATGAACATTCCAGAGCTAGTCCTAACTTCACTGAGTTTACTCTTTCCCGACTCATTATCTGCAACATACGATCTTTTAGCTCCGATTTTGCCTACCACAAGTCAAAATGCCAAAGACAAAATTCAGCTTCCAACGCAATTAGATCTCACAAATTCATAAACATCAACTTCAAAACTAAACCCCCCAAAAAAATAATAATAATAAATAAATAAATAAAAATGACACGGAGCAATAATCAACACTCACGAGAGATATCATATGATTGCATTCTTCATCCGTAAGGAAACCTTCATACACAAAAGCTCTGACAAAAAAAAAAAAGTCAAATGTAGCTCGGTTGGTGAAAAGTACAACAGATTTTCGAAATTTCATGTTTTAGTCTTAGAGTTTCTGGAATTTGGATCTTTAAGTACCTCGGTTTCCATGAAATTTGCTTGACTTTAGACGGATTGACGATGAAAGAGCTTGAAGATTCGCGCGCGACCGATGCGATCACGACGAAAGAGAGAAGAACAGCGTAGTGCCAAAACCTAACCATCAGCTCAAGTAGAGGACGAAAATGGAGAAATTTCAGCTAAATATTTTGAAATTTTTTCAGTAAAATTGCATATATGAAGAACTCAGCCGATATGGCGATATGTACCGAAGAAGCTCGGTTGAGTATCAGTAGCGACGTGTAGACGTTTCTTAGATTATCTTAGCTATAAATGTTATCATTAATGCCACAACATCCTTTATTATAAATATAAAAAAAAATATTTAAAAAATTAAATAGCTATATATTATATAATCATATAAAAAATATACTTTTAAAAATAAAATAGCTATATACGGAGTAATTATATAATCATATAAAAAGGTGTTCAATTAGAATTTAAATTTATTCATACAAAATTTGAAATTTGCTTTCTAAATGTAATTATCTTAATTATTATTCGTATTGTGAAAATTATAATATAAATGAAATACAATTAAGAATAAATCAATGTAATTATATAAATTCTCCCTATAAATTTATTTTAATATGCACATAATTAGAAATTATATTAACCATATAATATTTTAATTTTAATTTTAATTTTAATTGAATTTTTATTCTATAAAAGTAATAAATACTTGATCAATGGAAGCTCCAAAATATTATTATATTAAACAATTTAAATTAATTTTTTTATTTTTTATTTATATTTATAATAAATAATTATTTCTCGTGCATCGGGCGGGTAATTACTAGTTATTATTATATCATAATAATTTTTTCCTATAATTTAAAACAAATTAAATTAAAAATCTGCTCGATATTTAGAAAAAATAGGAAAATTGAGAGGGTTTGACCTTTTGTTTAATTATTAAAAAAAAAATAAGTGAACAATATTCACCGCTTTTTTTAAAATAAATTACTATGATGGACTATCGCCAATCGTGATTTCACCACTTTAATTGATCGACATCTGATTTTATCAAATAATATTTTTAATTATTAAATTTGAATGTATTATAATTCTTTGAGTTCAAAGGACTAAAATAGGTAATAAAAAATAAAAAAAATAAAAAAATAAAAAAAAAAGGACAAAAGATTACTTATGCATGATTAAAATAAGTAAAAATTTGATTAGCCAGCAACATTATTGGACGAAATTAGAAGTTGATGACAAAGTGGGTTAAATCTCTATGTTTTGAGTGACTATTTTAGTAATTTATCTCTTTTTTTTTTTTACGAGGAAAACATGTAACTACTACTATGGATGGTAGCACTGAGTAAACTATGTATTTGTGTAAGTCGTCTGCAACCACACAAGAGAAGTAAATTGTATTTAATAGATTTTGAACTCACCCAAAAGAGTATTAACAGATAAAGCAAAAATATAATCTTTGATAATTATGTTTCACTCATTCTTCTACCCCTTAAAAACATTTACCCTAATTTTAACCTCAAATTGAAGAATATTGCCCTTGAAATGAAATATTCTGTTTTGCGTAGGGGTTGAATTTTATATTTCAATTCAATTACCAATTTAGTTAAGTGTAGACAATTTCCATCATCAATTGAGTTAAAATATTCAATTTTCACCATACTAATAAGAAAATTTTACTTAAAACATAAATTTTAATAATATTATATACACACCCAAAAAGCCAAACGATCTTGCTACCAGATGACATTTAATGACTTGGGTTCGAGATATGAGAGTCATGGAGATCTTGAGCGTCGTCAGATCTAGCTCTAACTTAATATTAATGATAAAGATTTAATTCTTTCTAAAATGGGAATTTTCCTCCCGAACACCATATGCTGTTTGATTTCGCACATGCAGGTGTCGAACAATCTAAATTCCCAAACACTGGTCATAACGATGGACTCCTCCGCAGCCACGACTATTACTACTTACAGAATCTGGGGTCTGACTAAACGCTTACTAGCTTGAGAGTTCTTAGGCATGTCTCCCTCAACTTGTAATCCATATGGTCCTCCTAGGCGCGTGAATCGTGATGACCTTATTGCAATTCTATTCCTTTTTTCTTTTTCTTGATATGCGCTACCTTGGTCTATTTACAGGTAGTATGCGTGTTTAGTATACTCTTTAACCTAGCGAAACATCAGAAACCAATACACCGCCTCACTGAGCTGCGTAAGGCTCATAATTCTTCCAACATGGAAGTGCCAACTCATATACCATTGGACGCCAACATATCGCTGCGTCAATAGTTTTCTTTAATTGTTTCGAACAATAAATTATTTTTACCTTTTTTAAGACGGACTGGTCTTGATTAAGGGCGGAAATCTGAGGACAAGTTGAACGGATGACTTATAGATGATTCTTAGAAAGAGACAATAGTATTAAAAAAACGATGGTCATTGATGATACAAATGTAAACAGAGTTTATTGAAAAAACACTTGGTATCTTTGTCCCTGATGATACTCTATTTTGTTATTAGCGACACCAACAGTGGTCTCCCATTTACATGTACCAAGAAACTATAATTCACAAACATATTTATTTTATCATCAATTTGACGAGTAAGGGCGTCTATATTGCTTTGGTTCTACTAAAAATTTTTGCAAATCCTGGTGCAATATGATTTAATAATAGAGTGAAATGAGTTAATTTCCGTTTGTACGCTCCATGCTTTTAACGCCAACCTTGACGCCGGTATGCGTTTACAAAGTTTCAATATCGGAAGACGATTTTCTAGGGCCAATTATAAAGTCATAAAAACCATATCAGATAAGGGGTCAATAGTCGGAGGATCTAATTTTGGTGTCTCGGCTTGGTTTTCGTGGTCTTTCTTGTTAGAGCATTAGACTCTTCCGTGGGATAGTGACTTATATATTTTCCTCCGTGGCTTGATCATACAAAGCGAAATGTTGTACCAATAGTATAACCAACCGTAACTGAGTTGACGTATACAAACTCCTGCATGCTAAAAGGGCGTGTGGACGGTATGTAATATAACTTCTCTGTAATCTGCCTTTTTGGGATTGTTAATTCAACAAAGCAACATAGACATCTGCAAATACTTAGTATACAACATCATCTTGACAATGTGTTAAGCCAAAAAAAAAAAAAAAAAAAAAAAAAATCTCTCGGCCGTTGACAGAAATCAATGAGAAAAATTCCAATATTGGCGCGCTCCTGTTTGATGGTTAACAATTCCGCTCTCTCCAAGTTTAGGCAGAAGAAATCGACGTAACATGAGAAGAGAACCGATTTGGCTATAATTCCTAGAGAGGCTCGACGACTTACATGGCACGTTCTGCTACCTGCAGGGTTCTGAATCGATAGAAGAGTGCAGCTAAAGTGATGCGAGAAACAGTGCGGTGTTCCGGTCCGGCGTAGTTGGTTCCGGTCTCTCCCGATGTAACCTCTGCGCGTATTATCTCGGTTGGTCGACTCACGCTCTGGCGGGAGGCGTTGGAGCTCTTGGGCCTGTGTCTTCGGCGCTCGAGCTCTTGGGCGAAGTCGTCTGTGGCGCAGTTCAACTGGATGTGAGTCCGTGCGTCGAGCATGCTCTAGTTGTGGAAGTGCCGCTTAACGTCTGTGTATCCGGCTTTGGAACCTTCTTGTGTGTGCCTGTGAGATCGTCCCCTTCACCTCTGTGAGCATTTCTTTCAGACCTTACACCGAAGTCCATTGGCGCTGACAGCGAAGCGCATCTGGGTTAATCCTGTGGTTGTGTGAGTGAGACCAGGAGACTAACCGGGAGGCATGCATTCAAATAGGCAGTAAAAACGTTCTCTGACTTATAAAGAGCGTGGCCCTGCTTGCCGAATTGAGGAAGTCCGTCCCGGAGATCTTCTCTATCTATATACTGCTTCTATCAGCCATGACGGTTATTCTCTGGTTTCTCTATAGTATTCAAATCTATCCTCTCTCTTTATCTCTCGTTGTATCGTTTCTATTCATTCTTTTTTCTCTTGATCCTGTTATTTTTTTATATATTCTTTGGTGGAGTGCTATGAATGTGTTATGTCCTGCAGGCTTATATATCTTATATCATTCTATCTTCTTGCCATATTGTCTATTTATCTATAGATTATGCCTCTGTTTCAATATATTCTCGCCTTTTAGGCTCTTGTCTCTCCTCTGTGGGGTAGCGGTGCCGGTGAAAGGCGTAGAGGGGGGGTGGTGTGGTGGCCTTAGATCGGAGTTTGGTGTGTGCAAGGGATGTGAAGAAGCTGGTGTGTATTTGGTGGGGGAGAAAGTGTTAGTGATGAGTGTATTTTTTTTACTATATTCCTATATTCTCTTTTTTGTTGAAGTTTCGGGCATTAGCCAGCGTCTTAGCCCGATCTGAGGTAGGGCCCCGGTGCGGCGGTCTGGGAGTCGTGGGGTTAGGCATTATGGATATATCCTGTTCCTTTATTCTGTGTGAGTTCTTGCTAGCACCTGATTTATTTATTAGGTTTGGTATTTTTCTCCTTTCCTTAGAAGACATTTGAGACGTAGAATTTATACGACAGCACATTCAGAAAACTTCGTAGTAGCGTTAGATGATGTTTAACCGTACGCTATCCCCACTTATTCACAACGCTGTTATTGAGCTGGTTTCCGTTTCCAGAAGCGGGCGTCGTCCGGGTAATAATCTTCCAACAGCAACACTCCAAACGGCATTCCATGACAGTCGGCTTTTTTCATTCATCAATTCCATTGCATAAGAACTTGTGGGGAGGGAGGTATCTGACATAACTGAGTAACGACCTTTAAGCTCTTGACGAAATTAAAATATGCTTTATGCAATGATGTGTAAATAGAAGTCTGGCGTCTATACCAAGCTTTCCGACAGTGTGTCTTCAAACTGTTGATCGGACATTACTAGTGATGGTGACTCCTTACGGTGTGTCAGGAGCCATTTTGCGAGTCCATAATATCATGATTATCTACATTTAAACTAATAATTGAGCATCAAAATAGTTCATCATTTACTTATGGTCCCTTTACCAGTATACTTTTAATCTTCTCTGTGGCCAAGAATAGAGTTTTTTCCTATCTTCTATGATGCATTTGTGCATATAATGTTTGCCCAAAAAACACATGGACAAAAGTGTACCGTGTGAAGATTAAATGACAAAAAAAAAAAAAAATCTACTCCATTACTTAGTTACTGTCTCCAATCCACTTGAAAAGCGTACTATCGATACAATAAACGGAGCTTTTTTGGGTTTTGGTTTCTTTGTGATGAGGGTAAAGCCCTCGCAGCCAGCTACTGTGCCGAGTGGGTTGTCTCTATTGATTAACCCCCCTTTGTGGGACTCCTAGACTTGCAAAGACCACAATGAGGTTTTAAACCAGCCGTAAGTTGCCCCTTGTGACCCTTACTTTGCAAAGGATCCACAAGGAGTTTATTTAAATAACCAGCCTAATTTGCCTCCGCTCTGTTGTACCCTGACTGCAAAGGACCACTAAGGAGGCTATAACCAGTCCTAGTTGGCCCGCGCCCTTGTGACCCCTGTTAGGACTTTTTTTTTTTTTTTGCCAACGGACCACTCAAGGAGTAAAATCCTTCGAGCCTAAGTTTCCCACATAGCTTGATCGGCCTCAAACAAGAAGGCTTATATAGTCTCTACTATGGAGGTCGAATTTTAACGCTTGTGGTTCTAAGTCAACAGCCTCGCTAACCAAACTTGGCTGCGGGTTGCCCCCCCAAGAACGGGGCTTTTTCATTTGCCGCCTTCCATAACGAGGATACTGATGCCCTCAAAATCTTCGTGTGAGCAAACAGCATTAGCTAGCCTTTGATATCTTCTGGTACTAATTCTCGTTGACACTCCTCCGTGAAGATATGCAAGGCCTTTGGCAGCTGCTCTAAATGGATCTGTATACCACTGCCCCAAAGCTAGTTTGTCCTCTTCGATCACCTGGAATAAAACGAAATGTATATTCAGTGACTTGAAAATTTAGTGTGGCAACTACAATGCTGGAAGCAAGAAGAGTAACTATTGACCGATTCAGAAGAGTTGCTAAGCCTCCCCATGAGGATGACAAAGCCAGAACAAGGAACATTCCCCCTTCGACTCCGTAGCCAATATACAACTTAGCAACGTGTTGGGGTGAACTGACATGTTGCCAAATATTCAAGCTCCGAGGTAAAGTAGGCCGCTGTCATCTCCTCGGGTCTTCCCCGCTCGTCAGCTTTTTAACTGCCACTTTATTACTCTCCTTTGCTTCCAAGTTTTGTTCACTTGAAAACTTTCAGAATATGGTCTCCCGTCCCAATACATTCTCTAAACAATATTGTTTCATCAGAACGCATTTTGGTAAGCAGGGATCCAACAAGAATGTAAGCTAAACTAGAAAGAAGGCAAAAACTAAACGAACAAGAACACGGCGTTCTAGAAGAAGGTTGAGCATGACAGATTCCTACAGATAATCTTTTAAACAAACATTTAAATGAAGCAATGAAAGAAAAAATATTAATAGTTTTACCACTGCCCTAAAGTTCTGTAGCTTTTCTGGCTCGGAGAGGAGAAAATTCTTCCAGAGCCAAGGAGTGGTGATTTAGGAACAACATTGACGTCAATTTGAGAGTCTGAGGAACAGATTGACATTCCATTTGAGATGGCAGAAAAGCCAGATCGACAATCCATTGAGACGATGCGAGCATAGGCTTTTCCTTGAGTTTCTGAAAATATCCTTATGGAGTTAGATTGGAATAGTAGGATGGAATGTAGTGAGCCCATTCCACGGTCCTTTTTTACAGTTTGCCTAAAGGGCACACCGCGGCGCCGGTACAATGGGGGGCCATGCGGCGCGGATGCTGTCGGGCCCGTGTGGTCCCGCGCGTCTGTTCCGGCTGCCAGTGTCGTGAGCGCGTGGAGAGCGGCGGAGGCCGGGGTCGAGCGCGAAAGAATCCAACGTTGAAGCGTAGCCGGGGGGCTGACGCGCTTGCGCGGCGGGGTGGTGGGTTGTACTTTCGGGTGGAGCTCTCTTCCTGTGCCCGGTCGCTCACCAAGAATCTGTCTGTATTGCCCCTCCTCGAAAAACTCTAATTCATCATCCTCCCCGATGGTTTCTAAAGTTGTCTTGTTGTGATCGATGACATCTTCTGCAATCGAATTCCCCTCTTCGTTGATTTCTATAGTAGGATCTTTATCCTCCAGGTTTAGGCATTGCATCTCTAAGAAAGCATTGTTCAACAACTTGCTGTCAGCGTATAAAATCCTATTCCATCCTTTTTCAGCACCAATTACCAAACAAGAAAACCGAGAATATGGAAAGAAAGATACAACGAGGTAACTAAAAATCGAATTCTACCTTCAGCAGAGAGGGATATGGAAGTGCAGAATAGTAGTTTTGGTTCAATCTCAATTATAACTTCTTCATTTTCTTCAGCAGCATCGCCGTTGCCCTCACTGTCAATATTCCCACCACTCAATCCAACTCATTGGTTAATCAGCCAAAGAATGAAAAAACAATCCAAATTTACCATTTCTAAATCAGAAAAACTTGCAACTTAATCAAAGGGCATTCATATCATATCCAAATGATAGAAACATTCCTATAGCCTAATCAGGAGAAAACTGGGTTAAAAGATCCCAAATCTCAAAGGCATCCAATTTTAAGATCAGCATTTCAAGAAAATCAATTCTGGGCACTCCAATTTCCCCTTTTCCTTCATACATAGAATCACATACATAGTAATAATAATCCAACATTATGTCAAAAAACCAGCCAAAATTTATAGAAAAAGGCAGCAATTTATATACATAGATAGATAGATACATAAGAATAATGAAATCAAGGGTTCGTTCCAATGCAAGAAGAAGAAAAATAAATAAATATATATATTATATACCATGGAGAAGTAGCTGAAGATTCAGTATTTCCCATGGCTCCTCGAGGGCAGGGAAAAGAAAGAAACAGGGCCTATCCTTCCTCCTATGAAACAAATTTTTGTTTTGGTCACAGGAGAGAGGAACAAGATTGGGGTTTGCAACGAGGTGGGAGAGAAATAGAGGAGAGCAAGAGACGGAAATAGCGGCTGGCATGGCATGCGAGCAAGCTTTCATGCATGGATGATCAAGATTTCCTTGGAGATTCTAGGATCTCCGATCCTTGCCCAAAATTCGGCCTTTCTTCCAACATTGAAATTCCAAGGAGTGAAGGACCATGCATGGTGCCATTCTTGCATTCACTAATAAAAAACGTTTTTTTTTTTTCGTCTTTTTGTTTTAGCATGTCCCTAAGTCAATTGCTATACTCAGGACGATCCAATTTGGTATTGCTGAATTGTTGATTTTGGTAAATAACATATTACTGACATACAATTAACAAAAATATATAACATCATACATACATATACTATAGTATATAGTATATATATATATATAATATTATATAGCTATATATATATAATTAAATTGTCAATATATGTTGGTTGCAGAACATAAAAGATGTTGGTTCTAAAATTCTTATTGTTTGTAGTTGACATATTTTCGCTATCTTCAGGCTTAATTGGCTTTATGCTGTCTATAGCTTAACATGTTATGTTCTGTAGTTATCACTTTAATTACTGGGCCTTCAATTTATTTACAGCGGGCTACAAAAAAACAATTAACTGTATGTACTAGCATGAGTACAAAAATTTTCAATTCCAATACAAAATCTAAAGTATTTTGAATTTAGGCGTCATACAATGCAAAAGTAGACCCGGTTCATTAGGGTTCATAGTTATAATTGAGCATATAATTTGTCGGTCCCTCCAATTCGTTTATGCCCATGAAACCCGGGGGCCCCCCGCGTCCCCTCGCAAGCGTGGACCTGTAGATCCATATTGGGATGCCACGTTTTGGCCGTGTGTGGAAATAACGCGTGTGTTAGTGACATCTGTTTCCATCAACTAATGATTTGTTTAAAAAGATGTTAATGGCCCACATGTGGGGTCCTCCGGTTATATACTAGTGTTTGCCACCATTTTAGTCCTAAACTGTTCAAAAAAAAAGAAATTGGGGGGGGGGGGCGGGTCCGATTGTTTTGTGGTCATTCGACTTTCCGAATTCCCAATTCATAATTTGTTTAAGCGCCCATCGTGGTCCAATTTAAAACAGTCCATGATCCTTCAACTTTTTTCACCAATTTTAACTCACAAGGGAGTCGGTCCTCCTTGTGCAAAGAGGGAGAGGAGAACCATGGTGTTGGTTAAATTATTTGAAAGTTGGGTAGGACCATTGAGTGGTAAAATGGACGCACGAGATGGCTACATTTGAAAGTCGAAGGATCCACAATATGGTTTTAATTATGAAAAGTTTAGGGACTAAACGTGGCGAAGGAACCACTATACTCGGAGGACCGTCAGATGGTAATAACTCTTTTAAAAAATATTGAAACATCTCAGCGTGTAAATATTAAGTTCTTTAATTGTGAATATAATGTCCTTTAATTGTGAATATAGAGTTATGAAATTGTGAATATAGAGTCTGTAATTGTGAATATATAGTTCTGCATTGTGAATATTAAGTTATGTAATTTTGTTGTATTGAGAATCTAAAATTTGAAATTCAATTCTAAAATTGTAACTATAGGAGCTTTTAAAAATTGGTGATTATAGAGTCTCTGCAATATAATTGTGAATATAAAATTCTGCAATTGTAAATATTAAGTTCAGTAATTTTGTATATTGAGAACTAAAATTATAAATATTGAATTCTTTTTATTTTTTATTTTTGCAAACCATACTTAATTCAATGAAGTCTTAGGACTCTAGGAATGTCTTGAACTTGTATATTCTTCCTTAATATTGCAGAACCATTTCAGAGAGTTCATTTTCTTTTCCATTCAGAAAAGAAACTTCAATTTCCTTGTCGACCGAATATTGATTCATTGATTGATACATCCAGGCTTCTTGTCTCCGATCAGAGACGAAGAAGCTCTTTGCCTCTGGCCATGGATTTTTTTGTTTCCAGTGAGATCTTTTTTTTTTTTTTTTTAATTTAATTAATTATTTTTAAAAAATATTTTAAATTTGAGTTGACCTGTTAGAAACTGCAAATTAGAGAAATTGCATGAAATTGGTTAGTTTAGACGTTTAGTGATTTAATTGTAGATTTTTTAAGATTAATGACATAATTGTATTATCGTGTGTAGTTTGATGACTTATTTAACCCTTATTCCTTTATTTTTTATATTTATTTTAGTGACGATAGAAACATACAATCATTACTTTGATAGGGTGCATTGGCCATTGGGTAAACTATATTCGTGTTTGGTGTAAGTGTAGATTCTGTATACGTGGGTGCACGGTCACTCACGTCAACCAAACTAAGCCTGTTTTCTTTTATATTTTCCCTTTGTTTTATTTACATACTATTCTCTTTCTAGTCCAAATAAGATAAAATAATTAATATTTTTAATTTATTTTTTTCTTATATTAACCCATCAAGAATCCCAAACGCACTATTGAGGATTGACTGTGACTTCTATTTATTGAATTTGAACAACAATAAAAAGATAGGTGAGGTGCAAGTGGACTTCTTTACACTTAATACACTCTATTAAAGGAATAAATAAAGATAGTGCATAGCAATTTGGCCAATTTAAAGTTTTTGCACCATATCAAAGTAAGTTGTTATATCATACTTTTTAAAGGGAAAAAAAGGCTATTTAGACTTTTTTAAAATTAAATATTTTACTTAATAATGTGATATTTGATGAAAGAAACTTGCAACGACCACCTAATGATGTGCACTAAATAATATTCATCTCACTTATGTGTAATAACTCGCATATCACACAGGAGAAGTAAATCACACAAAAAAGATCTTGTGCGACGAGTTTGACTGATACTTTGAGAGGGTGTTGAGAAAAATCAAAGTCGTGAACTTTCAGTACAATAATAATCATGTTGCTCAACACAATCACCTATTCGGATCAATAATTTATATTTATTGAGTATCTATAATGTAGTAAAAGGTAGCTACTTTTGTATAATTGCATCTGATGGTAAATGTTTTGATATTATTTTTCTTGATTCATGTCACATTAAATTATTATCAAGTTACAAGCTACCTAATCGTATTGCATAAAAAGATTTTTTAAAAATGTTATAACTAAGTATTTTGTAGGAAAATACAACTTAAGGAAAAAAAATACAATTTTTCTTAATATAAATAACAATTCTTTTTATAAAATAAAAAACATATAGAAAATTTCAAACAGTTTTCTCTCTCTCTTAAACACAACATCATAAAAAAATTGAACCGAATATTTGTTTGTCGCTATTATTGTAGAATTATTGGTATGTGTGCAAGGCAAGCTAGCTAGCATATGTTACTATGATGGAGACAATATTTCAAACAATAAGATTACCATGAATATTCTTCTATTTAGGTATGTATGTTCATTCAAAAAAAAAGGTATGTATGTTAAAGAACCCTATGCACCCAAGAAACTAATAATTGATGGTAATAATCACTAAAAAAAAACACTAAAGTTCTCAATTATTAGACATTTACAACTCCTAACCTATTTATACATAGTTAGGGGTGTTAGCGAACAGAGCTTTCGGTAATTATTTGTGTTCGTGTTTGGTAAGTGTTCGTTTGTTAAGGTAAACAACCATTAACAAACAAAAATTAGAGCTCGGTTAATAAACGAACAGAGCTTGAACATTTGTATGCTCGTTTACTAAGAGATTGTGAACAAGCTCGTTTGTGTTCGTTTAATAACGTTCGTGAACAGACTCGTTTGTGTTCGTTTGATAATGTTCGTGAACAAGCTCGTTTGTGTTCGTTTAATAATGTTCATGAACAAGCTCGTTTAGTGTTCGTTTAATAATGTTCACGAACACCCCCCCTTTGAACGTAGATTATTTCTTGTTCACGAATGAATTGTGATCATGAACATGTGCATGTGTTTGGTATTAAAGGTTCACGAACGTGCTCATTAACGTTAACAAATACTAATGAACGCTTAACAAACGAACACGAATAGGATTTTCAAACACCTTAACAAACGAACACGAACACCTCCAAAATTCTTAACAATCGAACACGAACAACTTTCATTCGTTTATGTTCGTTCGTTAACAGTTCTATACATAGCTAACCAACATAATTGTACTATTAGACACATAGAAATGCCTGGTAGCTAACCGCCTCCGAATTTTCAATGTCATGACGCTCTATAATGGTTATAATAGGTCAAATCTCTTTAGATTAGATCTTCTCTTTGAGTTTGGGTAAGGTTGATCTCCCTATGAATAACAATGAGACAATGTCAGTAGGGTGTATACTCCTCATCTCCATCCCCGCTTTCTACCTATTGAAAAATATAAAATTTTCCAAGTAAACGAACTTAATTGTTTTAAAATTATTAATAAAACTCCACTTAGCTTACTTGTAAAGAAGATGAAGAAATTAAATAGAAAGAAATAGGCCACCGGCCACCCTTTGAGAGAAAGAGAGGAGTGGTTATTTTTGGTGAGTTGTAGCCTTGTATGTAGGTGATTAGGGAGAAGAAAGATTTCCAATTTTCTATTTTCCTCCCTTTATAGTCAAAATAAAGAAGCTTTAAATAGAGAAACTATTATTTAGGTTTCAAATGAAGTTTAACTACATTTAATTTCTTAAATACAAATCATTTTCTAACAAAAATGCTCCATCTTAATACCTCAAGTTTCAATATATATATATATATATATATATATTTTATTTTTTTTTTATTGTAATAACGGATCAGAAATTCACAATTACTATTTAAGAGTGTGCATTGGATAAATCATGTTCATGTGTAATAGGCGCAAATCACATAAGAGATGTAAATTGCACTAAAAAGATCTTGTATGATGAAATTATGGGTTCAACTGAAAAGATTTTCATAAAAATTTAACTCATGAACTTTAGACAATTTCAATACTTTTAAAATTTTGATATGTAATATTGAAATTTAAAAGACGAAAGCATTTAAAAATAAAAGAGAAATGAAAAGAGTTGACCAACTTTCTACTTTGAAGCCAACAACATTAGTAGAATTTGTATATAGATAATTATACATTAACAATATTCTTTTTTATAATTTATTATATTTCTATATGATTGATTTGTTATGAGATACCTAAATAAGTATTGCCATGCATTCATGCACGATATCATTTAATAAAGAGAAATCCTATAATATCGAAAAAGCAGTATACTGCTATCATAAATAAAAATAAATATTTTTAATATAAAACGTTATTTACACAAATACAATTACTATTTTTTATTTATAATAATAGACACATTATATTTTTAATATTCATTCTATCCTGCTTCAATGGCTTTATCAATCATATTTACTATGCACTATTCATTTGTTAAACAAACTTTTTATTCCGTGCTTATTTTTTAAAATGATTTTTAAATAATTTTTTTGAATTTAATAATATTTTTATTATAATTTTAAATATATAAAATTTATATAGTAATTTAAATTTAACATTATACATTTTTAAATTATAAATAACTTTAATTAAATCTCACCCATACAATCAGACAGGGAAATATTATTTTAAAAAAATTAAATAAATTATTAGTACAAAAGTTTAAGATACATTGTACAAGTATTATTTTTTCTTGATGTTTGTCATCCTTCATCCCTATAAGATGACGTGGCAGATATTATCAAGAAAAGCATTAAAGCCCGAAATTCCGGTCAAGAGCCCGGCCCGTTTAATAACAATAATGCTCCTTGCGATGGGAAACAACTCGCCACCAAACACGTGGTCCCGCTTATTACTATACCCCTCACAACACGACAACTCCACGTCTAATCCTTAACGCCGTCAACCTAAGATTCCATCAAATATTTTATATTAACAATTATTTGAAGAAAATAAGAAAAGGTCAAAAAATCAACTAAATACTCCCCTATCGCATTCTAGGTGTCTAATTCGATTAACGAAACTTGACTGAAGTTATTTTTAATCTAATTTTTTATAATATTAAGTTTAATATTAGTATACAAAATTTATATATTTAGAAACTACATTAAAATTACTATTAAACACATAAAATTAAATTTAAAATAAGTTAAAAAAATGAAAAATAAGAAAGAATTGATTTAACCAATGAATAATGAGTAGAACAGATAAAATGAGACAGGGAGAATATTATATTTTCCTCATAATATTATCGTTCATATAATATTATTAATTCTTTTTAATAGTTGATCGTTTAAGTAAGTCTTTAAGTTATGGTACCGTCAACTAAGATAATGAACATAAAGAATTTGATTATTACGCTAATAGCTGAGAAATGAGAATTGAGTGGTAAATTAGAAAAGAAAAATAATATTTTTCTAATATAATCATAATAGAAATATTCATATATACGCTATGAAAAGGGTGTGGACGAATAGGTAAAATATAATTTTTATGTCAGAACAAAAATGTATACATATTTAATATTTCATGTCATTTAACTTTCTCGAAAAAAAAAATTGGCGCCATGAACGTGTCCAATAACGGTGGAGTGATGTTACAAGTAACGGAAATTCTATAAAAATCATGGCCCTACAGACAAGCTGTAAACGACCCAGTCATGGCATCAGCACTCAAAATATACAAAAAACTAAAAAAATAAAAACACGAAATCAAAGCTGGGCGGCCATCTCTCTTTCTCTCTCTATATTTCTCTTTCTCTCTCTATATTTCTCTTTCTATATCTCTCTCTCTCTCTCACGCGTCGTTCATTGCGAAACCACCCACCCCTTTCCTCCTCATATTTTCTTCGTCCTCGTATATAAACCTACCATTCTGGATCCTCCATTTCTGTGAACTGGAATTTCCAGTATAAAAACCTCAAAAAAAAAACAAAAAAAAAAAATTATTTTCTGAAACAGAGCGGGAAGGAAAAGTATTTTTCAGCGACCCATTTCCTCCTTCGCTCTGTAAACCTTTTTTTTTCTCTCTGGCTTTTCTCCTCACACACATACAGATCTTCCATTAATCTCCGGCGGATTCTGTTTTTTCCCTTCCTTTTTTTTGGTCTGGGTAGGCGTTGTTTAGCTGCTAATATTTAGATGTTTGTGGAGTTTATTGTTTGAATTATTTGTTTTTTTCGGAAGGGAAAAAATGGGAACGGAGGTTCTTAGACCGCAGGATTGTTTGGGTGAGAGGGTGAACCCGTTTCATCGCCGGAAAAATGGGTACGCCGTCGGGGGGAGCGGGGCGTTTTACCCCCGTAATAGGAAACAGGTGGTTAGGTCGGAGAAGAAGAGATACAACGCGGCGGCGGCGGCGGCGGAGGCCGTACCGGCGAGTCCCAGACGAACGCCCAGCGCTGAGAACTTGAGACACGGCGGCGGCCAGAGCTGGAGCCCGCCGAGCTCGTGATGGGGCGGGTGACGATCTTGCGGCGGGGGGATTCGATGGACTCCCTCAACTCGAAGATCCACCGCGACAACAAGGCCGCGCCGCTACCGCCGAAGAGCGGCGACGGCGACGATTTGGTGGTGTTCGGGACCAGCAGACTGGGCCCGGAGCAGCCCGTCATGATTCCCAAGCAGATTCGCGTCAGCCGCTCGCCCGGCGACGTGTACGCCGGCTCCGGCTTCTCCAACTCGCCGTCGCCGAGATCTCTGCCTTTGCCTTCTTTCTTCAACAGCGCTAACAAGAAGCAAGACGGGTTGAACACGACGTCGTTTGACGACTCGGCAACCCGAGACTTGAGACGGTTGCTCCGACTCGAATAGGAAAATCGGGTCCGGATCCGGGTCGGTGCCCTCGATGTTTTCAAGATCCATACAAATCCCTCCAATGGGTTGGTTTTTTGCACATATGGAGTGATTAAAGTGGGTCTGAAAATTGAGGGAAAAATAAATTAAAACACCGATTATTATAACTTAAAAGGATCCTATTTTCTACTAATTATTAATAATCGTTATAATATATATTAATTAAGGTGGGTTAATTTGAAGGGTATTGTTGTAATTTCACGTGTAAGAGTGAGGAGAGAAGAGTACTTGTCATAATGTTATTACTACTAAGTACCAATTCAAATGTATAATGGTCTGTTTATATTTGGTGATGTAGAGGAAGAGGAGTTTTGTGAGCTCCAAATCTTTGTATAATATCCATTATTATTGAATAATAGACAAAGATGAACTATTTAGGAATAATTGCCTGTTTTTTTTTTTTTTTTTTTTTTTTTTTTTTTTTTTTAATTTTATTTATTACAAAGAAAGGGGACACCCACATATACTTTTTTTTTTTATTATTACTATTCTATTTCCTTCTCAATTATTATAATCAAAAAGTTTTTAGACAATATTTTAGCAATTTCAATCGAGTTAGTGGGATAGTTAATTTGGTAATCGCAAAGTTCAAATCTGACTTTGGTCAGTTATGAATAATCAAGATTTGTTAATTTTATTGTGGTCTTTGATCAACAAGAGTTATATTTTGGAGCTGCTTATTATTATTATTATTTATTTAAATCGATCAGTTATAGCCTATGAGTGGTCTAAGCTAGCTTATTAGAATTTGAATTCATAATTGTTTATTAATTTTTTTGATAGACTGATTTATTTTCTTTTATTGGTTAGAAGGCCAAATCAAGGCACAATGTTAATGCGTTTTCTTTGGTATAATTCAGTGTTGTAAAAATCGCGCTTAGACGTCGATTAATCGGCGCCTAGACACTAAGTGGTCGGCCACCTAAGTGTCTTAGATACCTACCTAAATGTTTTAGACACCCTAAACGGTCCCCAAACACTTAGAGGGCGCCTAGCGATTCTTTAAACCTTATTTATAATTATAATTATTTATATTGATTTGTTGAAGGCAATGATGAGTTTGAGGTTCAAAGACACCATGGAATTGTTCATTATTATTGATTGATTCAAAAAGGGTAGATGGGTTGTCTATTTGAGATTGATTAGTATAAAGGCAATTTCCCAAATGTCCAAATAGAGGTTGCTATGCGTGTCATCTACGAAGCAGCCTAGCAGGTGGCATTTACATGCACTGCTCCACAGCTGTCCCCCACTTGTCAATTTCTATAATTGAGGATGATGTGTCACAAGTAAACTCTATATATATTTGTGGACAAAAATGTAAAATTTTCTTATCCCCACATATTTTACATTCCGACTCCATAGATAATGGAATGGTAAATTACTAAATCACAATGATTCAGCGGTTCATTAGAACATCAACAATAGTTGATTTTTGTAGTTTTTGAGTAATTTTTATAAGTGTGATTAGAAAAGAAAAAACAAAACAAAACAAAACTTATTATTAAAAAAAAAAAAAAAAGGTCACTGTCAGGCGCACTGTCAACCCATAGAACATACTTTATGTCATTATTTTGTCTCTTGCAGGAACCCCAAGATAAACCCAACAGGGTAGTTCAAGTGGCAAATGAGCTCTCTTTGTGGGCGAGAATTCCGAGATAACTCGGGTTCAATTCCCACAAGTGACGATTCCCTCTGGGCCAGCTTCAGTGCCTCTCGGAGAGAAAGACCTGGACCACATTGTGGTTTCATCAAAAAAAGAAGAAGAACCCCAAGACTCTCTCTTGCTTCTCCCTCTGCTTAATTGGCTTCTTTTTATGACATAAACCCCCAAAAAATCACAGGTATTGATGCTCATTTACAAGAAACCTATTACATGTTTGAAACTCAGAGCAAACTTACAAGGAGCCCATTACATATGTGAAATTCTCACATTGCGGTTGTTAAGAACTCAAGGTGTAATCATGTACTTTTGTACATAATGTATCACCTAAAATTTATTTGAGATATCCGTACGAGCAACTTTACAGATCTTTTTGAACATTGTGGATGCTTATAGATAATGTATGCACTCGAATTTGGAGAAAGATTTCAATTTTTCTTACAATAATATTGTCATGCAAAAAATGATAGCTAGACAATTTTGAAAGAACTCAATTTTCTAAATCATTTGATATGATCAAAATATTCATGTTGTTTTAAAGAATATTTTACTTTGTAATTATTATGTTTAAATTATATTTTGGATGATGAAAGAAATTCGTTACGTTCATCTATAAATCACACAAGAGAGGTAAACTGCACTAAATAAAATTCTATGTGATAATGGACTCGATTAAAAAGGTATTGACAAGAATTAAATTCGTGATCTTTAAGTTCCAGACTCATGCTTCACACATTTGGCAATCTGTTACGGGCAATATATTTTATTTGGCATTATAATTGATTGTAGTAATTTGTTAATGAAAATTTTGAATTTTGGTAATAGAGATGTATTCATATAAACAATAGTGAGGGAGTAGATGTGGTATTGGTGAGAAGTGGATCATCAATTTTCTTTCGAATCCCACTCTTTGAGTAGTATGAATTAAATTATATTGATTTTAAATATCTATGAGACTATGGTAGTTGTGTATTATATGTGAGTGTAATATTGGGGGTGTTTGGTAAATAATTGTTAGTTATTGATTGTTAATTGATTGATTAGTGTGTTTGATTAGTTGATAGTATTAGCTGATTGTAGAAATATATTTGATTGTTAGTGTGTCTGATTAGTTGATAGTATTAGCTTATTGTATAAATATTAATTGGTAAATTAGCTAATCGATAACGGATTACATGTAAAATGACTTTCTCAAAAAGCATATATTATTATATAAAAAAAAAAAAAAACTACTTTGAGCAGTTTTTTAAATTTTAGAATTTTAGAGAAATAAGCCGTTATTACAAAAAAAAACTAATTAATCAAATACTTACATTGAATGTTTAACCAAGTCAAACAACTAATAATGGTCAAATAAAACAAAATTGACTGATAAACTAACTATGTTACCAAATACTAAATATGGCTATTTTATTTTTGTATTTTTAATTAAAATTAACTTAAATTAAGAATATGATGGGTCATGTATTTTGTATATATCAGGGTTGTTTTCTAGTATTGAAAAATATTGAAGATTATTAAATCATGGATGATATATAGTATATCTTCGGTAAATAAGTTGAAGTGAGTGTGAGAAGTATTAGAGCAACCGCGACACTCTTGAATTTTTGTGAGTTTTAGGTGCTACTTAGAAGAGAGGAGAAAAACTAAACGGAAAAAAAAAAAAAAAAGAATCTCATAAATTAAAACAAAAAGAACAAAGCAACCATTTTTCTTAGCTGGCGACCACTCTAAAGCGCTCCAAGCGCGCCTGCTATCCTTTTTTTTTTCTCTCCCGCAAAAATCAAAAGTTTTACAGGAGAAAAATCCAAGAAAAAATCAAGGTTCTCATTTGTTTTAAAACCACAACATCAGATTTACTATTCTAACACCAAGGAAAAATCACTGATGTGGTTGCTTTTAGTCAAAACGACATAAAAAAAAAAAAAAAAAAAAAATTCCTAACCGGCCAATACGTCGTTCTTAATGGAGTCAAACTTATAACATATATTGTGGTTAACAAGTTAACAAACCAATTTTACTAGGGTTAATGTCTTATCTTGTTTTTTATTTTACTTTAATCTTATACCTACTGTATTACTCACTATAGTGCATAGTATGCATGCAAACCTAATTAAGATTGATTAATCCACACAAAACTTTACAGTATATTATTATGTCAACATTTAAATACATAATATTTTAAAAATAAACACTCACAAATAATAACTCAAAGAAAATAAATTACTAGATGAGACCTGAGTCAGGTCTACTGGTGCACACCTTTTAATAATGGCCACAGTTTTTCCTGTCACTCAAAAAAATTATTATTATTATTATTTGGAAATTTTAGTGTTGGATCGAATTATTCATGCAATCTTGGTATGTACTATATGTAGTGGAATTTCGACGACTCCGAGGTTATTTAGTTTTGTCGTCAACCTGTTCCTGAGGATAACCAATGCCATGGCGCCTGTTGGGGAAAATCATAAACACGGAGCCGGAAACGGCGCCGATTACCGGCGGCAACACCATGAGCAGCACCTTCTGGGCGGACTCAAACGCCGGGTAATAACAATCCACGGTGTTGCGGTCCAAAAGCACCAGCGCCCCGAAAACCAGCATCGTAAACGAGGCGTGGACGAAGTCTCCGAGCCGGATTCTGAACGCCGACCAGTCACCGTCGCCGGGGGACGGCCAGAGCCCCTTGGCCGTAGCGACGGCGTAGTGCGTCTGGCCTTGGTCGTCGGTGTAGCTGTCGGTGAAGCTGGAGAAGCCGCAGGAGAAGCCGCAAATGGCGATGAGGGCGGCGGAGAGCCACTTGTTCACGGCGGCGCATTGGCCGTTGTTGGTCAGGACGGGTTGAGGAACTGGAATATGAAGACGGTGCCGGTGGGGAGCAGGCGTATGAGGTTTCCGACGCCGGTTAGCGTCTTTTCTTGAATGCTTTTCCCGGAGCTAGCCATTTTACTGAGTTTAATTTCTTGGGGTAGTAGTTCTGGTTTGGGTATTCTCCAAGTTCATATGGAGTATATATATATATATATACAGAGATAGAAAGAAGATGAGAAGAAAGGAGAGAATGGAAAAGAGTTACTTGTAAGTAATATAGTATGAGGTGAGCACTTAGAGTTAGTTGATTAGTGATTATGTATTTTGCTTTCACTCTTGGGAAACTGGTTTTTTAATTCAAGTTTCAACATGCTTCAAGCTATCTCTATGGTTGGATATGGTGAATAGTTCTCTACCATTCTTGAATAAATGTTACGTGCTAAATTCTTTTTGCTCGATCATGTGTGTTAGGCGTCAAGTCTTCTATAAAAATTATCTTAATGTAGAGTTTATATTGGGTTAACTAGTGTAAAACCCAATGTTGAGAATTAACAATAATTGTTTGAGTTAATACCATATGAAGTCCTCCGAGTATAGTGGTTTTGCCACGTTTAGTCCTAAACTTCAAATTGACCATTTATAGTTCTCCAACTTTCAAATTTTACCATTCGTGTTCCAAGTTAACCACTCATGGTCCTTCTAGTTTTGAAATTTAACCAGTCATGGTCCTCTTGAAAGGACCATGATTGGTTAAAATTTAATAATTGAAGGACCATAGGTGGTAAACTTGGACCACAGATAGTTAAATTTGAAAGTCGAAGGACCACATATGGCTAATTTGAAAGTTTAGGACTAAACGTGGCAAAACCACTATACTCGGAGGAACTCGGATGGTAATAACTCATAATTGTTTTAACCTATAACCTAACTGTGCAGGTCCTTAATTGGGTAAAGTGCTAGCTATATTGGTTTTTCCATATGAGAGAGGGTTCGAGCTCTCGACCTCTTTTAAAGGATGAGAGATTGAGAGTGCGCGGTCACTCACGCTAACTAAGCTGGCTTTTTAGGTGGCATCTTTAATTGCTCATTGTAAAGTTATATATAATTAGGAGAAGAAAAACTCAATAATATACCCTAAGCTTTCAAAAAAAAAAAAAAAAAGGATCACCCACTCATATAACCTATGCTTTATATTGAAACATAAAAATCAGGAAAGAACAGAGAGACAATCTAAATGCTTAGTTCCCAATATCCTTTAGGAGAACAAGAAGTGGCTATCTTTTCAACTCTCTGATGCAATTTCTTGTGTTTTCTGTTGTTTTTTTCACCACTGTTTGGGAGTTTCATTATATCAACCTTAACTATGTGGTGATCAGAAGTGCCCTTTGATGAAACCACAGAGTATGATCCTGGGACAAACATGTAGGGCAGTCCTTGTGATCCCAGGATGTAATCAACTCGAGTCCCATACTTGCAAGTCCCCTGCACATCTGCATTGTCAAAAAGCGCTATTAACGGATGCATTCTGCCTCGACTAAAAGTTTTAAATTAAAAGTTCAACTTCTGATTTATTGCTCGAAAACAACCAAGTAAATCAGGCTATTGGCTTGTAACCAGAAGGTTACAAGTTCGACTCCAGCAGGAGTGGCCTATTGATCTTCTTGGTTTGAGCCGGTCAACTATGGGCAATCTAGGATGGCTTGTGATCCTTTGCCGACTAGGGTTACAAGGCATGGTTTACCCAATACACACATATATCTGCAACTACGCTAGTTTATCTTCTTCTGATTCTTTGCTGGTTAGGGTCACAAGGTAGGGTTTACTATTGCACACCCTCGAATAGTGAATGCGTGTTACCCACGTCACTCAAAAAAAAAAAAATAGTCATAGGAAAGACTTTATGGGAGTTTTAAGGTTAAAAAGTAGTGTACTTTGACCCTTGGCAATGATGACTGCTGGCTCACATTCCCCTGCAAAATGCTTTGCATCAGCATACTCTTTCCCCTTCAAGAAGTTCATCACTTCAAGCTTTGGTGTTGGCTTCCCTATTTCCTCATAGTACTGATCATTCAAACATGAAAAAATTAAACTAATGCAGTCTGTTTTGACTAATGTTGTTGAAGAATTAAGAATGTCTGGGTGATACCTTCACAACATCTGTCCATCTCTCTGCTGAGTAATCTGAGCCATCAAGAGAGTTGAGTCCTCCTGCTAAAATATGGGGGTGATCGTTCGATTGGATCATCGCGTTTATCTGCTTCATTCTCCAGTTTTCATCAAGATGATCCAGTTGAGTGCTGCAGAAATTCAGCTCTCCTGCTTTTGGGACATCAATTGTTGCCTTGAGCACATTTCTGCTCCAACAAAGAACACAGATTAAGAGAGAAACATATGGGTTTATAAGGTCATGCGTTAGACTAGCTAGTTGATTGGATTCAGTCTGATTTGGCCTATCTGCATTATAGCTAGCCCATAACATGTATCAGAGCTTGTTTAAGAAAATGGGAAGTGTACCTGAAATCTTTATCATCACAGATTTTCTGAACTCTCCACTTCTTGATTGGCCATTTGGACAAATTGCATTCCCATACTCAGGAGCCCAGCTCTCAGCAAACACATAATTCATCCCGAGGGCTCGAGCCAGGTCGGATAAGGGCTTCATATCTTTCTCTTCTTCAGCCTTGACATCTTGTAAGGCCAAGACATCAGCATCCACTTCCTTGAGGACATCAAGAATGGTTCTGCTCCCACTCAGGCCCCCGTCGTCGAGGTTTAGCCAACTAGCCATGGCAGGGAACATATAGGAGACCTGACAGGCACCATGCTGAACACCTTGTTGTGTGCCAATGATATCTCGTTCTCGGGGAGGTTTATGGAGACTCTTGGCTTCGGTTTTGTGAGTTTAGGGAAATCAAACTCCTCCTCATCATCAGTATCATTTAGGATGGGGTGCAGAGGGGATCTTTTTAGTATGCTCTTGGGGTGACTGCTTGCAGGCTCTATCTTGAAGCAGTCTTCGGTGTCGTGAGCAAAAATGGATGACTTCTCGGTCTTTGGGACAGCGGGGGCGAGGGTAAACAATGCTGCATTGAACGTTGCAAGGCGAATAGGCCTAGCAAAGGCGGCTGAAAGAGCTGAGGGTTTTGGCACTGCAGGCTTTGAATGAGTTGAGGATCTTGATGTTCTTCTTGGATTCAGCTTCCCAAATCTCCTTATGATGACTCTAGGCCCCGGGCGCCTCCACATTACCAACCGGAGCCTCGAGAAAAGTCGACGGAATCTCCTCCTCAGCACATGCAACATGCTGGAAAGCTGGTTGTTGCATGAAAGCTCTCTAGACAGCATGGGATTATGGGAACTCTTTACAGCCTGCAAAGGATCAAGGGAAAAACATAAGTGTTAGTTAGCAAAGATTGATGTTGTTCTGGTTGGTTTCTTGTTGGCAAAGCCTTGACTCAAGACCTCAAATAAACACACACAACAACAAAGAGTATAATGGGAAATGACAAAAACTATTGAGATGTGGGGCTTGGAGAGGGAAAGTCAAAGAAAAAGTTGATAAAGAGACAAAGGAACATCCCAACTGCTCCAAGAATTGATGGTGTGGATTGAAAATGGTGCCAAAATTGTTGAGCTCCTTTTCTCCGTGACAAGAAAGACCACACCAACTCCCACCTATGAAACATGGACTTCTTCCCTAGCAACCCACATCATGAAGAGCAAAGGGAACAAGTATCCAAAGATATATTATATCATGCGATTGCATAATCCGGCTTCGACTCAAGTCACATCAACAGAGTCTTAACTCTTATTCGAGAGAAAGGTTGACTTAAAACTCTTTAACATGGCACATGCATACCAAGATTGACCCTCCAACCTCAAGTTATGTAATTTCGGACTTTGATGTATGCCACAAACACATAATCAGAAACATTAACGTAATTTAAGTATTTGATCAGATTGAAAGGTCTGTTGATAGTCCTTGTGTGTGCACTCACTAGGCGTTGCTGTGTGCGAGATGCGCACCAACTTTTGTGTGTGTGTTTTTAATTTGTAGTGAGACCCACAAAAAAATCATATTCCTGTAACATACTCACTTTTCTCTCTCCCTTCCGCCTCACTCAAAAGCCCCCCAAAAAATCCCTATTGAGGTTCTCTCTCCCTTCTCACCCCACACATGGTTGCTTTAATGAGAGTCCCACCACATGGAATAAATTGAAGATGCCATGTGACTGTAATGGTGGTATATAATATATAGTAGATGGTAGCTAGTCAAATACTCAAATGAATGGAGACAGAGAAGAATGATGTCTTCATTTCTTTTACTTCCACCACATGGAATAAATTGAAGATGCCATGTGACTGTAATGGTGGTATAGACTATATAGTAGATGGTAGCTAGTCATATACTCAAATTAATGGAGACAGAAGAATGATGTCTTCATTTCTTTTACTTCACATTCTGGGGAAGGTTGATCAAATGCCCCCGTGATTGAATGCGAAGTCTGGTCTAAACAAATTGCCAAGCCAGTCATCTGCTGCAATCTGCACTTTGTAAATGCTCTTTTTTCCTTCCAACTTTACCTGCTACTGCCAAGAAAGTCAAAAGGGTGGTGAGATGGATAATTTATGGTTATTCTGTTCACAACATAGTAGTTGGGCGTAGGTGTTTACTTCACAATGGTGATGAATGGTAGAGACTTTGACCATACTGGCAAAAGTTGGATTCATAAACAATTATGTCAACTGATAGAAAATATCTGCAGCAAATTAAGCTCTAACTGCTAAAACAATCTAGGATTTCCTGTGAAGTTAATCTTGACAACAAACATATGTCATACAACACTTGTTTCTTGGTATCTTTAGCTCGGTTCATTGATCAGCTAAACTTTCCTTGGATTCCAGATGGATTGGTTTGCCGTTCCCTTACGATGGATGGTTGTATTTGTGTACTTTCTAGGCTTCTATCTACTGCACAAATGAGTGGAGATGATGACTGGATTAAGTTGTGGAGCAGGTTCCCTTCCCTTGCTAGTCAGCAAACAATGTATCTAATAGGTTGGAAGGAGAATCTTCTTTCCAATCTCATCAAAGAACCCATTCGAAGCATTTTCCTTTTTTAGTTTTCTCTCTTCAGCAATAGATTCCGCGCTTTCCATGCAGTAATTTCTCTTACCCTGCTTCGTTGGTCTTTCAGCAACGACATATTTGTTCCCATCACGAGATCTCTCAGGGAATCCAGCCCAAGCTGAAAAGTATAAAACGTCAAAAAGCTATCCCCTTATAAGAACAATAGTGATCAACTACATGTTCATCCATATATCAGAATGTATATACAACTGTTTTTGTTGGTTATTTAACGCAAAAATATTTAAAATCAATACAATGTCTTTCGGTAGAGCATCTAATCTTTTTGGTATTAGATATAATAGCCATCTTGCATAAATATCAAAGTTACTCCATATTTGCAGACCATTCATAGTCGAAAATCAAAACAGCTGAATAGACAACCAAATTGATAAACCTAGAGACTAGAAGAAAAACAGAGATACAAATGCCTCTTTAAAGAAGTTCAGGTTCCTCCCTACATCCAATGTTACGTTTCAACTTCATCACACTTCTTACCACACTGCAATCTTTTGAGTACTGAACTACTATTTTAGTTTAAGTTCTCTATCTCATTCTGTACTACGCCCTTTCCACCTCAACTATAAATTTCATATGTGTTTATGTATATTTGTGTATATGCTGAAACCAGATTTTATGAGTTCAGAGTTCGTTGTCATTGTATCGGAATTTGAACCAACTTTGCCACTTTATGGGCCATCTTGTTATTGCATTCCTCTTTTTGTCAATTTTCATACATTTCTCACATTCAATCTAAACTAAAAATCATATCCCTGCAAACTTACACAATTAAATAAGGCTAAATGCTAAACATAAGTCTAAAACAGTGGTTCTTAGGTAATCAACTACTCCACATTTGCCCCTAACACCATTCTTACTCAAAAGTCAAAACAGCTGAATATTAGACAGCCAAGTTGATAAACCTAGAGACTAGAAGAATAACAGAGATAACAAATGCCTCTTTAATGTAGTTCAGCTGTTCAGGTGCCTCCCTACATCCAGTGTAACCGACACAACTTCCATCACACTGCATTTTTTATGAGTACTGAACTACTACTTTAGTTACAACCTCTATCATTCTGAAATTACGTCCTTTCCACCTTAACTATAAATTTCATACATGTTTATCTATATCTGTGTATATCCGGAAACCAATTTTATGAGTCAGAATCCATTGCAATTGTATCAGAACTTGGACTGACTTCGCCACTTTATGGGCCATCATTTTATTGCATTCCTTTTTTTCCCATACACTTCTAACATTCAATCTAAACTTAAAAGTTAAAATCATATCCCTGCAAACTTACGCAATTAAATAAGGTAAATGCTATGATGATGAATACATTGGAGTGATTAATTCAGCACAAGGTCAGGACATTAAACACGCAATCTAAAAAAGAATGCCAGTTTACCTCCGAAGTGATGGAGAACGATAAAGACTGCCACAGTGACATTCAGAGATGCAGTTCCACACCCGTACTGCGGAATGTAAACAAAGAAGTCACAGATCTCACATTCCTTAGCTGAAAGCCCTGTTCCCTACAGAATGGTTGTGTCCAAACCATGACAATTAGAGTTACAACATGAATGTATTACCATATGAGCTTCATTCAATATCAAAGACTGAATCCTTTCAAGTCAAGATTGACACAAAACTTGAAATTTGTAAAAGAAAGCTAAGGAACTACCTCATTACCAAGGAGAAAAGCAGTACTCCTCTTGAAAGGGTGCTGATTCACAGCCATTGCATTTTCCGTAATCTCCACTCCACATATGTCACAATCTCTCTCCTTATAGATACACATTAATGGAAAATCAAAAAAGGGGGGGAAATGTACTTCTATAACAAACAAAAACAAAACAAAAAAAAAAAAAATCATTTTCTTCTATAGAATGAACAGTAGTGTACCTTGAGGAAGTTTTTTAGCGTCAGAGAGAGAGTGAAAGTGGCGGAAGCGAACGTGAGAGGTGGAACCGTGGCTGCCGAAGGCGTTGAAGTCTCGCCGGCCGACTAGAATCAGTTCAGAGACGCCGAAGGCGGTGGCGCTGCGAGCTAGTGTCCCCACGTTATGCCTCTTCGCTATGTGTGCACCACCACATAGCTCTCTATTTTCTTCTCATTTTCCATCTATTTATTGCGTAAAACTGTGTATCCAATCGCGCGGTGGCTGCAGCCCCTCCGCCTCCGTGTAGGGCTGAAGAGTGAAGACTGGCTTAATTGGAAGTTGGAACGGCGGCTCTCTGCCAGGAGGTGCCAATTATCGGACGGCCTATGAGGTACGACGTCGTTAGAACAGTTAAATGAAGGATGGGCTTAGTTTCGGCCCAAGGGTTTAAACTTTCGGTATGGCCTGGAAGCCTTGGGTGAATCGGCCCATACAGAATCAGTTTAAGGCAAATTATTGGGTGGACCATGGTTCACACAATGTTATGTGAACCATAATAAAAAGTATATTTTTAATATATTAAATGTACGTTATACAATATAATGTACACTTAGAACAAAAATAATATACATTCTCTGAATCAATGTACATTATTTTTGTATTGAATATACATTATTCATAGTTGACCAGTTCAAACCAAGAATGCCAATATATAACTTTTACGTGTAATTAAACTTGAAATCTTGTGATTACCAAATCAATTGTCCGACCGACTCGGTTAGAAATTGTCCGCTCCAATCTTCTAAACCTTGTACGGAGTAGTATAGTAGTTATATTAACAATCTGATACTTCAAAATTATTTAAAAAATGCAAGAATGGTAACAAAGCAAACAGATAAGATGAGAGCTGTTTGAGGTTTTCCAAGCAAAATTCTGCATGTGGAACACACATGTAGCTGCTAAGAGCAATCTATAATTCAAAAAATAGTTAGCAAACAAATTAAGTCACCAAAGCATCAAATCTTGTGTATTGGTAAATAAAAAATAAAAAAATCCCATATTAACAAAGGTGTAAAATGAATGAAACAGTTTATTCAGGGGAAAAGGGGAACCATGATTTACAACCCCATATTTTGACAGAAGCCTTTCTTTTCTAGCTTTGAAACAAATCATAGGACACAAGCTCAACTGTAACCTGTAATAGCATTTGAAAGGGGTCGACCGACCAAATGCATTATTCTTAGGTAGTAGTTTTTTGAATCATTATTTTGAAGACTAACTCATTTCTGTCTGTATACAAAAACTAGGAGCGTGCGAAGTGTACCCCAATACGCTGCTGGATTGGACTCCTACAGGAAGGACAATCTTTCATCCCCTGCTTCTCATGGAGCTCGTTGCATGTTGTACATACCACCTGATGGGCACATGGAAGGAAAACCACAGACATCTCCTCAGACAAGCACATGACGCACTCGCGTTCTCTTCTCACCCCACCGGAGTTGGGTAGTGTTGGAAATCTGCCATAAACCTGGAGATATAAGGTATATGGGTTTCCTTCATCACTGGAGGATTTCTGAAATCTGTAAGCTTGCTTGCATAGCTTCCATCTATGCCTCTTTTAAGAGCGGCTATTTTTGATGAGTCATTTTCAGCCTCAACTGGGATATCTCCTTTTCTAGCTTCTCGATATCATCTTTATACTTCTGCAAGTTGCTTTGTGCGTTCAGTTTGATCAAATCTTCTTTGGATTTGGATGAAGCTTCAATCTGTTCTCTCTCTTTTCTTAGCGAGGTGGCCTGTGTAAGTAGCTCTTCTTTTGCCTTTTCTTCCTGCTTCCATTTAGCCTGTCAGATTTCAGCTTTCCAATGAGAACAAATACTTTCTCAGCGGACATCCTATATGATAACAACAATACTTTATGAACCAAAGATGTCATCAACTGCAATCTCACCCTTATAGGAGATGAGTTGGCAACAATACTAATAAATTTTTAGAGATGATTCCAACAGATTTAGAAGATGTACGGATATTATCTTCTCCATCAGATTAAATTAAAAGCTCCCAACAATAGCTTGGCAAATAAAATATGAATATCATATGATTATTCAAATAATCCCTTTGTCAATTAAAAGTATCCACCTTACTATATTGGAACATTCAACAAAAACTGTCACATTCAAAAATTTGGCAAAATTTATTACTTCATTACTAACAATGTTCTTTTAGTAGAGTGCGAAATAGAATATTTATAAATTCAATACTCTCATTTATGATGGCCATAATCAAAATTATACCACGTATCATTTTTCCATTAAGACAGTATTCTGCTGGATGGAGGGAGTAATATGATGAGATGAGTTCAATGTACATTTTACAGGAAAAGGAGAGCCAAACACCACCCACCCCTCTCTCTCTCTCTCTATGGAGGAAAAGGAAAAAGTAAATTAGAACAGGAAGTTATAAATAGTTCCATACAAATTTCTAAGCATGCTTGTCATTTATGAGTAAATTTCCGTCCCAGATGTGTGTTACATTACATACTTCTATCCAATGTTGAAGGGCTACTGAAGATGAGTGGTAAATGCATCCTCCTAACTTTTCATAAACCACCATCAACCAGAGAGCACAATGATTTCCAAAATTCTAACTTTAGAGACTAGAGTATAAGCAGTACAGATGCTTCATTTCCATTATTGTGGATATCTGTGTCAAAGTTGTCACCACCAGATAAACTCTCCATGGGTGATTTAATAATTTTCTTTATAAGAAATATATGGGGGGAGTACCTAACCTACATGGTCCCCCATGGGATATAGGTCCAGATCTAGTGATACTTCACTTTCTTTCAAGAGAACAACAGTACACTCGCAACTGTTTCCTTTATCTTTTTTATTATTATACGGAGTATCAGTTAAAACTTTTAAGTAGACATACCTCCAGTTGGGTTTGAAGTTCTTTGGATTGTTCCAATTCCTGTTGCAGCTGAGTCAACTTACGCTTTTCAGCAGCAAGTTCATCCTGGAGCACTGTTTTCTGCTTCTCCCAAGACTGGAACTTTAATTGTGCCTTCCTTGCTCTATTTGATACCTCTTGACAACTCACAGCCGACTGTGCTGCGTGTAACTTCGCTGCTTCCATCTCCCTCCTCAACACAGCATTCTCAACTTCAAGCCTGTGGACAGCAGCATTAGCTCGATCTACCTGTCCACTAGCCTTACCCAAGGCATTCGCCATTTCTGTCAGTTTTTTCATAGTGTTTTCCTCCAAAGTTTGTTTTTCTTTTCTGAGCCTCTCAACTTCTTCTTTCTCCTGCCTGAGTGTCTTAAGCTCAGCTTTGTCTTTGCTCAATCTACGAGCAGCTTGCATGACCTTCTGATTTGCCCACTCTGTCCACTCTTGGAGCTGACCCTGCAATTCCTGAACCCTGGGCACCAGCTTTAGAATCATTTCATCTTTCTTGTCCTGGGCAGCCCATTGATTAAGGCGCTTTTCGTTTGTCACAGCATAACCACAAGTAGGCACCTGGATGGAGCTGCACTTGGCAGGCAATGAGAGGGAGAGTTCCGTATCCGCCATTGGTAGTGCAGGTAAGGTATTGGTTGGTGGCAACAAAGGTGGGATATTTGGTTTAAGTAATGCAGAGGTGGCATTAGTTGTGTCTGAACCAAACACCGATGTTGAAGGAAATAAAGTATCATTATTTGTAGAACAATTATGGTTTACATTGTCTTGAGACACAGCAACTGCAGACTTGTTGAACTTTAGTGAGGCATTCTTTAGATTCAAACCAGCAGGGCAAGCCACAGACTTCAGTTTCTTATCCAAAATTAAACCACCGACTTTTCCCGCTCTAGACCCTTTAGAACCATAAGTTTTGTAGTGTTTTTCCAGATGAATGGACTTCTGTCTGAGTACATACTCCCTCCTAGTGGTTCCTGAAACTTTTCTACTGCCCACCAACTTTTCATCTGCAGCAGAAGGATGGGATGTTGCCGCTGCACTGAAGGACTTATCAGCAGTGTCAAACAAAGAATTTGAAGACTCTTTCTCTGTGATAAGTCCATTGAGAACAAAGGAAGATTGGGGCTTTGCATGTTGCACGCCAACAGCTGTGGGTGCTCCCAACTGAGACCTATGCCCGTCTGAATCTACATTTGGTGTTTCAGATGGACAATAAACTGAAGGGATTGGTTTACAAGGAATAACTGTGTTGGATTCAGCATTGTTACTCTCTGTTTTCAACGACTGTTGCACAAAAGCTGAGGGATTATGATTTAACACCCCATTCAAAACCGAATTACTCAAAGGATCACTGTCCATTGCACAAGCTTGGGACACATTCATGTCACATATTAACAAGCACCACATTGCATCACCAGTACTGAAAAACGGCCTAACTTCTCGCAGAAGACAAACTAATTCAGCCAAGACATACTTTTCCATCTGCTGCAAGTTATCAAAATAATGCTCCACAGATAGATTAATCTCTTGGCCATTCCTAAGAAATGCTAAAGTATTGTCCACTATATTTGACACAATGTCCTTACATCCATAGCAAATACCAGACCTCAGAACAGCCTTATTTGCAATCTCTTCGCTATAACCACAAGCCACTATTTTCTTGATTGCACTCCTGAAAATTGCATCCAAATTACTCAGTATGAGCTCCTCTAGCTGAGATTCTATGAGATCACTCCAGTCAGCATCATGGAACTCTTCAGTGACTTCAGGTTCCTCTCTTGGCCGGCTTAGACCAGTTTCTGATGACCCTACTGCACACGACAATCCAATGTCAAGTTTCAAAACTTCTGAAGTATCATTTTTAACGCTGCATGTATCACACCCATTGGAGCCCACAAAACTTGGGATTATTCCAAATTTATCCACAGAAAATTCGTAGCTTGTGAATTCATTCTGAGGAGCAGAGGTTATCTTATTCGGATCACATAAAGGTGAATCGGCCCTGAATTTCCTCTTATTCCTACTTCCTTTTTCCGAAACTGTCACAAGTGCTGATATTTGAGTGGCATTATTACTACATGCCTTCGCAACCATTGATGCCATTCCTTAGCTGCAGAGTAAATATCTCCCATAGCATCAGCTCATCAACTTAATATAAATATATCATAAAAAGAGATAATCATTTTCATATATAACACATAAATAGATGATAGATTCTGAAATTTCACTTCTGGCACTATCAAAACTTAAACCCAACACTTGGCAGTTACGGATTGATTAGACATCTTTGATAAAATCTATCTGCTTCCACTGAGCCTAAATCCCAGATTCCAAACACATGCTATATGAACTATCGAATCTCAAATTCTCAACACGACTAGAACACCGTTGCACACATGAATTCAGTAAGCATCCCAATCAGCAACAACACCAGTAGCCATAACATACATTGAATCATAAACCAATGAAAAATAAAAAAAAATAAAAAACAAACAGAAATGAATATTGAATAGTGAATCCATTCACCTGACCAGACCATTAAACTTCCAATCAAATTGAATTCATATCAATCATCAAAACCAGCCGATAGATCGAACTATTTAATTCTTAAACAAATTACAGAATCCAATCAACAATATTGGTCATCACATTAAAAGATCGCTGTGAATCAAAACAATATGTGATTATTTAAAGATTAATTGTTCGGATTATTCAACGAATACATACCGGATTCGAGCTACGGATGTAAGAGCAATTAAAGGTGAGATCAATCTGAGAGCATCGGAGGTAGAAATAATCGATAGCTCGGTTTCTTGCTTTCGTTTTCTTTTTTTCAATATTTCAGCGTTTTAAGAACTGAGAACCTCTCCCCTGTATTATACTTTTTATCACTCAATTTTAGGAATTTTATTTATTTATTTTGTTTTGCTTACACTATATGTTTTTTATTTACTTACAAGTTACAACAAATAATTGAAATTTTTATTTTATTTTATTTTATTTTATACTGAGGGGAAAAAAAACTATAAATTACATAACATAGAGAATGTGGTGAGAAAATAATGAAATTATATTATGTTTTGATTTAAAATAACGTTTTTATATTAAGTGGTTAAAAGTATCGATCAATGCATATGCTTAATAACATTCATTTTATATTATATTCATAATAATATATTGAATAATAGGTTATCGGTAAAAATGTGATGACATAGCAAATTTTGATTACACGTTTTTTTTTTTAATTATCAAAATTTTTTTTTATAAGAAAACTAAGAGAACGACAACAGTGACAAGAAATCAACTAGCATCGATTGCCTTTTTTGATTGAGAAGGTGGTTGTCAGTTGTTTTTTTCTTCCTAAGGTTGAACTCCATTCCTAAGGGCGTCAGTTGCTTTCTTATGCCTACATAAGGCGGTGATCATCAGTTGTCGTCTTTTGTCTGAAAAAGACGACAAATGGTGGCAGATGACAACTAGAGAGTTTTTCTAAAGTGAAATAAAATATTATTAAAATTATATTTAATATTTTATAGTGTTAATTATTATACAATAAAAATATGAGATAGTATAATATGACAAGTAATTTGAGTTAATAGGAAACAATAGATCTAATGAACTTAATTGCACGATTTGATTGAGTTTAAGTATTTTTTTTTTTTTTGAAAACCAAAGACTTTAATCATTAAAGCAAATGTTCAATACATAATGGAATAGAATCAAGCCAAATTAAACCATCAGAGTTCGAACGAGCTGCCCTTGCCAGAACATGAGCTGCCCTTGAGTTTAAGTATTTAATTTTTTATTTTTTAAAAACATTCATGAATTTAATGTTATTTGACTTATTTCAACAATACGGATTTAAACATTTTCTAAAAAACCATTCACCAAGGTTGATTCAGCGAAGATGGCCCAACAACCAAGCCCGAACCCGACTCCGCCCGCGCCGCCGCTCCACCAGATGGATGCGGACGAAGACGACGATACAGTGAAGCAACTCCAAGAGTGCTCTGCTGTTTACCTATCTTACAGGTGCTCAAACCGTTACATATATATAAAAGTCATTTTGTATATTTACAGTGAAAAAGGAATGCGAAACCCTAAAATGGAACTGATGATCCTTTGTTATGTGCAGGATTGCCTCGTTGAAAACAACCGTAACTGGAAGTCTTGTCAAAAGGGTAACTTTTTAAAATTATAATTGTAGTTCGAATTTAATAAGTTTCTAGTATATTGTGGTGAAATTTTAGTATATTATTGCAGAAGTTCAAGCTTTGAAGGCTTGCAATGAGAAGAGAGCCAACAGGAAGGCTACTTGACTGTTAAACAAATTTTCCTTTTCACATTTGATTTCTAGAACTAATCAATTTCAATGCAGATCAGTATAGAAAGGATTTTCAGTTCATTACTTTCCAGAATGTTGCATGGATTAATTGTTTGAATAACATATATATATTTGTTGTTTGCAAAATAAAGGCAATGATCATAGTCCCCAATTTTGTTGATAGTCTATTTCTTCAAGTTTCTGCATTTTCACATGTTTACAGAAAGTGTTCAGTCTAATCCACTGAACCATTTTCAACAGCTGAAATCATGTTACATATATCACTCAGAGGCTAAGTCCATGGCACAGAATTGGCTGAGTTACTGCAATGAAAACAAGAAATAGGCGGCGGGGTGAGCTAGAAACCGAGCAATAACCCTCCAAAATGCAGAAAAGAAAACCGGAGAAGATGATTGAAACTCACAGGTGAGCTATGGAATAACGGTTTGTGAAGATTGATTTAGCGATATAGTTGGATGATGATGATAAGACTGCAGTCCAGAGATACGACTTCTCACCGACTGAGAGCTTCCGATCCGGGAGGAGTGAAAAATACTTCAGACACCATTTCCCCTTCCCCTTCTCCATTTCCTTCACAGCAGTCAATGGTTCTAACACCTGACTATCACAAGTTTAAGAATATACTAACAATTATAAAAACAAAGCAGTACAGAGAAACATATTTCAGATCTTCGCCACAATGTATAAAAAACATAATTGCGTTTACTTCAGTTCTCCAGTTTTTTTCAATAAAATAGATTGGAGAAGTGTACAAGTAAACGTATTTTCTGTTTTCCCTTCTCCAATTTTTTATTCCTTCAAAAAAAAATTGAGAATATTATCAAAGTGAAAGCCAAACCTAGTAATAATCACAACAAGCACTCTCTAGCAACTTTCAGATATTGAAGAACAAGCACAAATGAAGTTGTCACAAGGAGAAAATAAGTTTGATCTGCCGTACTCATACATGGAATAAGTCTTTAATATATACGATGATGATTGTTATATCATCTGTTCGGGTTTCATGTTGTAGCCATCTTTTGTATGATTTTGCAGCGATTGCTGAACATGCATCTTTTGGATCTGGGTATCTGCTTACCTACAAAAAAATGAATGTAAATGATACATTAGTCATGGAGATCCAAGAATGATCCTTCCAAATGACTACTTTTGAGGGAAATCAAGATTGATTCAACCAATGGAGAATGCATTAAATGCAAATTAAATGTCCAATTTCAAAAGACATCATGAACCATTCTTTTAACATGAATTCTTCAAAAAAAATGGTTACTTTGCCAAAATTCCCTCGCCCCCCACACCCCAGATCGACAGATAGTGGAGGAGTAAATCACGGTACTGAATGACCTATCAGGTGGGAGGACCAGTTGTCTGGTGCCAACAAAGAGACCACCACATTGGATGGAACTCCTACACTGCAAATGTCAGGGCTCGATCATGTGTTCTTGCCCATAACCGCTACCCAGAAACCAACTGAGCTGCCCGTGCAGGCAAGTTGTTAGGACCATTTCAAAGTAGTTGAATAGGAATACTCCACAATGTAATCAACTATTTACAATTGACAAGTTGCAATGAACTTGGAATACTTAATAAATGTAGATATGCATATTACATGCCAGATTATCAGTTTGAAAGCATTATTGAACTCACCATGTCCACCACGGTTTGGCTGGAGAGGAACTCAAAGACGCCATCACTTGCAACTACAAAAAAAGGATAATTAGCGGTTAGCTGTACTGTTGATACCTCTGGAGTAGCAACAACGCCAATTTTCTCTGCTATACTATCCCCAATGCTCCGTGTAAAGGCAGTCCCAGGATACATCCCGTTTTGAAACCACAACCTAGGTGGATCACTGCCTTCCTTCTCCTCATCACCCATGACTGAATAGCTGGATCCTTAAGTCCCTCTACTTGATCAACGCTCAGAACTCTAGCCCCGCAAAGCTTCACTCTGTTGCATTCGTCTTTCCTGAAAGGAGTCTGGTCCGAGGACAAGTCTCGAGCCATAACTCTATTCCCTTCCTTAACAGCTAGCACCGCCCTTGAGTCACCTACATTTGCAACATACAACATGTTCCCGACAAGTAGAGCCGTTATAGCAGTTGTCCCACTCATGGAATCATCTATGCTGCTATTGTGAAGCTCCTCGTTATCGTTAAGAATGCAGAATTGTAAGCCTTGACAGGATCATCCAACAATGTAGGATCATTTGACATAATCTCCACTAACTTATCCTTAAACAAAGACCGAACATTCTGTACCAAACTGCCCATGCCCATCAAACACACCAAAGAAATGCACATTTGGATTATCCAGTAGCTGTGTGTTAACACAATAGCAATCTTGATTTTCCTTTTCAGGGGAATCGGGGTAAAAACCGCGCTGTGTAAGAACAGAACACTCTAACTTCAAATTCTCAGAAGGCACATGAGCAACATATGATGAACAAACAGCAGGAACATGTTTCTTACCCACATTTTCCCTGTTATCCCCATCCGAAGATTTAGGGAATCTACAACAACATTTCCCATGAATACATCCCATTTCTAACCCAAATTCAAGAACCCACACAACCCCCCCACCACCAATTTTTTACACAAACAAAAGCACTCAAACTGCAGAGAATCAAAATTCTCAATGAAAATGGACAAATGGGTATGCACTATATTGCAGCATGGCCACTAAAATATGGGCATTCAATGGATGATTGGATGACCCACGGGAATCTAAACCCAGAGATAAACAGAATTCTTGTTCAGAAATATGCAACTGGGTATTCCCCAAATTGTAATGCTGCTTCAGAAATATGGATTTCCAAGCAAATCCATTTGTTGATGGTACCAAAGAACCCTAGGAAATGTCAACAGAAGAAAAAGTTAATTCATCAATGTTAGAATGACTCAATCCAGAAGAAAATCAAGAAATGATCAAGGGCAAAGAGGATGAATGGGGAAATATTATAATTAAAAATAAAAAAAAAAATAACATAGAAAATTACTCCGTAAAATGAAGAAAAAGATCAACAGAGAGATGCAACAGATAGGACGAATTCTGAGGTGATCATGTCAGCAGAAGAGGACAGGAGGTGTTGGGTTTGTGGGGTCTCTTTCCAGGCATAGAAAATGAAAATTGGGCAAAAGAATCCTGGAAAAGAACATTGGGATACAGATATTTATGAGATGTTATTCATTACATTTTTGCTAATGTGGGAAGAAATGGATATGAAATTGTGAAATTAAGGGATTTGGGATTGGGAAGATGAGGTTTGGTAAGGGTTTTTATGCGTAAGCTACCATCCATCATGCTGTTGCTCATGCATGAGATGGCCATTTGTGCATTACCTCCAATGGAGCAGAGGCATCAGACAAAGGAAAAAAGACAAGTTCTTTTTTTCTTTTTTTTTGTGGGGGGTAGGGGGGGAAGGAGGGAGTAAAATGCACTTTGACCCCTTCAACTTTTTATTATTATTTTTTTAAATTTTTTATTTACACTTTCTCCCTTTTCTCCCCCCAAAAGTCCTAATTAACAAACTCTCTTATTTTTACCCACTTTCCAAAAGGGAAAACACAATTTACATTCAACTTTTTTTGTCTAATTGTAAAGTAAAAAACATCAACCATGTGCATAGAGAAGTTAATACACATATGAATTAGATAGTATTGATAGGGCTATACATAGAATATAGTGTATATATATGTTTTCGACTCTTGCATCGCGTTTCCGACTGACAGATCATGAAGCTGACCTTGACAAGTGGGTAGCATGGCGAATCGTCTCTTCAACCATTCCATCAGTTCAAGTTACCTCAGATTAGGCATGTGGCGTAATCGACCAATAGTTGGATGTCACGTACCCCTATCAGCGAAATCTCGACCTGAGCACTCTTAGTGTATTTCAACCTGTCTAGAATTTCTGACCGTAGAATCTAAAAACATCTTGTATACTAAGAGTTCTTGATATATAAAGCCGCATTATTTTCACCCACAATTCAACATATGGTCTCGACATCAACATAGTGTATTGTCCCTAAATAATTAACGCTATTAGATATCATTATTGTCTTTTCTCGTATGCTTAGGCAAACGAGATAATTCAGAACAATTCTTATTTCTCCATATAAATCGTATGATTGTAAATGATTAATCGACTTTTTTTCAAATTAGTAAGGGAAAGTAACATTATATTGTTTTTTTTTTTTTTTTAACTCCAACCGGAATTTTTTTTTTTTTTAGGAGTGAAATCATAATTAACTACCAAATGTATGAATTAGGTAGACACATTATTTTAGTTCCTAGAAATGATTTGACATCTACATTTTGACAATATAAATATGGACAAAATATTATCGCATTCTATAGTGTTTATAAAATTATGAACCACTTCATTTATTATTTTAAGATTTTGCATCATACTTATCCATTACATATAATCATATATCAATAGATCCAATAGATATCATTGCTTAAGGCTTGAACAGCTAGCTAGCTCTAAGATCTTAATAATTAATAGAGTTTTTTGTTTACAAGTTTTTGGTTTTTAATGGACCTTAAAAAAAATCATTGAAACGTTTGTTACAACATCAAAACTATTATACTATTTTTGAATATTTCTGACTCTATTACATTATAATATCTGTTCATATATTAAATTATTATATTATTTTTGAATACTACTGACTCTATTACATTGCAATATCTGTTCATACATATATACATACCGTTTTCATTGAGGCTTAATTTCATGACCTCCCATATGAGAAAATTACTACATACCATCTGAGCACAAGGTGCCTGACAAAACTATTATACTATTAAATATATCCCAAGATGAAACATCTATATGAATAAGAATTATAAATCCAAATTTATTTAATTTAATAATTTAACTTGATTATTATATTATGTCTAACATGTTGCTAGCTTTAATGAATTGTCTTCTTTTCCTAATCCCAAAAGGTTGAATTTCCAGTCCGACATAACATTTGAGAGGATATAATTATGTAAATTATGGTGACATAATGGCTTGTTCAGCAGACAAGGCCAAATGCAGGTGCGCACAAGAGATCTGTCTACTTTGAGCATAATCCCCACGCTATCGTTGTCGGGATTCAAATCTTAATCTTTTTTTAAAAAAATTGTCTATTGAACTCGTAAGTTAAACCCGTGCGGACAGTTATATTATGAATTGTCCTTATATTAAGATAAGAGGTTTAGGTGAGTGGAGGCCGGTCAAGAGTGATTCATTGTTATTAGCAGTTCAAAAGTTGCAAGCTATAGAGAATTCAATGGATCAATTTTCTACCTAGTGTGGGCATACATAAATTGGACTAGTCAAAATTGGCCTATAATCGATAATATTAGCAACATATTGGCCCATATAAGTTATCAACATCTTATTTGCTGCCATTCCACATCAAATTTCAAAAGCTGACATATAGTTTTCAAATTAATTAGAATGCTAAAATTTTGATTATATTATTGTCAATACATTCTCTATTGAATATATATGTCGCATAAGTGATTTCTATTGAGTTTTACCTTTTATCTTGTGAGTCATTATATAAGAGCGAACACTATTGAGTGTGATTATATGTGGATTTCTTTTCTTATTAAAAAAAAAAAAAAGAGACAAAAATCTATTTTTACTCTCTTAGCTAGTGTATATTATGAGCAATTGAATGACCAATCGTAATTCAAACCCTCAATTTGCATCATAAAACTTTACAAACTAAACACGAATGATCTCACTGGAGATAAAAGTAACGATGTGTGCTGAAATATAACTTCAAAAATTAAAATAACGTGTAACTTACCTACAAATTACATTACGATATGGTCTTATTGAGCATATAGTCATTAATGTGCAATCCAACTAATCAGCTTAGGCTTTTAGTTGAGATAGAGCACATGCTTCAATTTGGTATTAGAGTCTGACCAAAGGTCATGAGTTCGAAAGCGACTACAGTACACGTGTTGCTTGGAATCCACTGCCAGTAATGTGCAGCCCAACTATCAGCTTAGGATTTTAGTTGAGATGGAACACTGTTCTAAACTCACAAAGTGGATTTTATTCCATGGGAAAGTGGGAGTTGAATATGAGCCAAAAGAAGACAAAACATAACCTTATTGGAGTGTGCTAAAGATGGAAAATAAAGTTGAGTCCATGAATACATGATGTGTTTTGAGTGTTCTCCAACCACTACAAATAAATATAATCAACAAAATATAGGCAACCTCAAAAATTGTACGTAGGCGTGACAAACCTATGTGGGATGCATTATCATGATGTTCCCCACATTTATATGTATTGTTCATCACATTATCATGCATGCATGCATAGCATATCCACTGCTACGTACGGAGTATAATAATATTAATTAATCCCCTCTAATTAACCAAAAAAAAAAATGAAGAAAAAAGGGTTTTTAATTCTAATAGAAGAAATAAAAAGGAAAAGAAAATACCCTAAAACCCACCCTTGTTCAACACAGCATCCAATTATTATATCATGGACCATGATTTACTTTATAAAATGAACTACTGAAATAATGTTACTTTAATATACTGAATATTCACTTTTAATATGTTCATTTTTTGTGTATTAGACCTTCTTCAGTACACACAAAAAATGAACGTTCAGTATATTAAAAATGAACATTTATCAATAATTCAGATTGTAACGTGGAACACGATCCATAGTATAATTTGTCACCGTCGGCCATGAACGCTCATTTCCGGCGAGGAGTGAAAGTTTGGAACGTGACAGTCCCGGACGTCGCCGGGAACTCATCCACCGCGCAACTCCGGCATTTCATCCCTAGCGCCTCGACGGCTTTGGCGGTGACCCTCTTCCACGCGCCGGCATTGTTCCCCGTTGCACGTCAGCGCCACCGACATCTTCCCCGGCCGGAAAACTTGCACAACCTTGGTGAGGACCCGGTTGAGGTCGTCGGCGGCGGCGTTGACGGAGCCGACGCACTCGTAGCTGGCGTAGCTGAAGCCGTCTTCGGGGGTGACGTGGATGGTGGAGTAACGGTCGCCGTCGACGCCGTTCATGGAGTAGCCGCAGGGGTGGATGCGAAGTCGCAGACGGCGGCGTTAGGGTTTATGCGGCGAATCCCGGTGGCGTCCGTCATGTCTTTCCCCAGCGTGTCGGGTTCGGCAAAAAACCTTCCGGGCCAAAACCGGGTCGAGCTCCGTCATGCAAATTTCAACGGTGTAGATGCTATCATCATCGTCGTCGTTAAAAATGGCCGGACGGTGATCACGTGCGGAGAACACGTGCCATGAATGAGAGCTCATCTTCGACGGCATAATCGAAGCTTTTCTGTAACAGAGATTTCCGGGCAATTCTTCTTCCAAGTAAATAACTTCTTCTTGGAAGCTTGAATGGGGAAAAGGTTGAGCTTTGGGGAAGATAAAGTTGCCTCGAGTATACCTACACTCCGACAACCTCAGACCGATGTTTCCGGCGAGATGGATCATCGGACGGACGGATTTCAGCAGTTGGGTGGTCCCACACGTCTTGATGATGATCTTGGTGGGGTACACGAACAGGCTAGACTCCGACAGAACGTAGGAGTCCGAAAAACCGGTTGCCGACGGCGGCGACCACCGTGCACTGCACGGCGTGCAACACCGCCTCCAACGACTCGAAATCCAGCAGGCGGAGCCCGCCCATTGCCGCCACCGGATCGTCGCCGGAGAAGTGAAGCTCCAGCCTCTTCTCGAATCCTTCGAACCCAGAAACAGCCATTGACAACGTGGGCAAACGTGAAATCAAGAAAGTAGTGTTTTGTGAGGGACGACAAGAACCTTGGGTTAGTTTAGTTTATCGATCTGGTACTAGGTTGTGGTGGGAAAGGAGATCAGAGGAGGTGTCAAAACTGGAACAGGGAAACTGAGTATTTATAGGGGAAGAAAATGGAGATATGGTCCGTGTTTGGTTCCTCTTTGATTAATTAGTTTTTGGTAAGAACTTATTGTTTGGAAATGCTTAAATTCAAAAAGAGGGTTAAAACAACATTTTTCATCAGTTTTTAAAGAAAGTCATTTTGTATATAATCAGTTATCAGTTAATTTACTAAACATTAATTTATACCATCAGTTAATGTTATCGACAAATCAAATCTACTAACTCAATCAGCTAAACAGCTAATTTGCGGGAATTTAAAATTAATCTAGTTTAAGCTGGAATATCTAACAAAAAAATTAGAGATATGGCCGGAAGATATGGGGGTGGGGGTTGCATGCTTGTGAGCAACCAATTAGAACAGTGATTGCAGGCATAATGAATACAAGATGATGGCCGTTTAGTTTACTTTTCTTTTCTTTTTTATTTTAAAAAAAAAAAATAAAAAAATATGTGGGAGATCTTTCTTTAGACAGCAACATGAATCCTAAAACATTCATTCCCATGCTACTTCTTCTTCTTCTCCCAAGAATAGATGAGATATCTCTCCATATCTTTCTCGAAATTTTTTAACATCATCTTGAAATTAACTCAATTTTAATAAATATTTATCTGTTATAATTTATATAACTATGAAATTATTTATCTGTTATAAAGCCTAAATTGTCATGTTCTAGATATATAATACGTTGCACTTTCACTATCAACAATTATTTTTGGTGTGACGATAAACTGGTTACTATATATATATATATATATATATATATATATATATATTGAGACAGGGAAAAAAAGATTATGTTGGACACAGAAAATGAGACCAAAGTACTATAGTAATGTATATGGTAGCTTGGGAAAACAGAGACATAATTATAAACAAGATGCTCGAATGCATGACAACAATTATTATAGGTTGTTGTTACGTGGAGGCATGCAAGCAGGCAAGCTTATTTATCTACGTAATTATACTTCCCTATGTATTTAGATGTACTCAAGTGACGACTAAGCTACATCTATACACATATATATGCTTAATTAATTAAACCATATTAATTATAATTTAATTCAACCCATTACAAAACCTTTGATTAAAGCTTAATGGAGTTTGCAAGATTTAAAATAATCTGACATCCATGCATTAAATTAAATGTTTTGTATATATTAAAGTTTTAGTGATGGTAAATTAATTACAAAGTATAATACTATGTAAATTCATCCTGTCAAGTAATAAAAACTAAGTAGGCCGGCCGAGGATGGCATGAACATAACTAGTCTCCGCGTGTAATTACTAGTCAATAGGATGAGGGACATACACTAATACTAATATTATATATATAGTATATATATATTATATATTATATATATAATATATATATATATATTATAATATTAGTAGTATATAACAGATACTATTTGTTATAGATCGACAATATTTAAAAAATTAATATAAATTGAGGGACTGCCAATTTGTAATTGATAGATAGCGATTTTCATTACATACCAATTTAGTAGTTAGACGATTTATAAATAGAGACATAATTATTTATGATAGAGATAAAATAATAAGATTTTTAATTAAACATCTCCATATGACATTGAATTTATTTATTTATTGGTTTTTTTTTTAGAGGAGAAAGGAAATGATTGATTATATTAGTATGCTTACACACAATCTTATGGAGGCTGCCACACTCCAAAATGTGACCACATACATATCCCACATGACCTCTTCAATGCCATCTCTCCTTGCACGCCTACCACCAAACATCTATCCCCCCCCCCTACCCTACCCCTACCCCCAAAACTCCATCCTTATCTTACCTTGTAGGGATACATATATCCATACATATATATACACACAAAAATTTATTCCATATAAGTAGCACTAAAAATTAAACTTATTACTAGAATCAAATGCGTAACATTTTAGTACAAAATTATACTCTTTCTGTCCTATTTTATCTGTCATACTTACTATTAATTGGGTCAAACACCTAACTCTTTATTCTTTGTTTATTTTCTTTAATATATTTTACTTATTTTTAATTATTTTTTTTTGTTTAATAATACTTTTAATGTAGTTTCTAAATATATAAATTTTGTATACAAATAATAAACTTAATATTATGAAAAATTAGATTAAAAGTAACTTCAGTCAAATCTCATTAACTAAACTAAGACATACAAAATGTGACGAAAATAGTACTTTACTCACTCAGTTACCCCTGTAAACAACATATGTAAGAAGAAAATAAGTAGCTATATGGAGTACTATTTATTAAAGTCGAAGACATACTCTAAAAATGGAAAGACTTCTCCAACAAGATATATATTACAACATCGAAAGCACAAATCAATCCAAGTGTTCAACAAAATCCTACTTTTTTCGATTCGAAAAGGTGGCCGGCGGAACCAAAATTGTGTCTTTTAGCCTATGTGGAAGTCTTTGACCATGGCAACTAGCTAGCTAGGTAGCCTAGGTAGAGGGAGAAAGACAATTACTAGGAGAACAAAGAATTTTTTTTTTTTTTTTTTTTTTTTTTTTGATAAAGAGAACAAAGGATGTTGGTTTGATTCATTATTGTTAATTGTTT
>VALG01008131.1:0-10785 GCA_009835305.1 Ipomoea purpurea | reverse complement strand
CCCGCTACCTTCTGTTATGCACACGTTCCGTCATAATCACCCCCATAGTTTCTTCTTTTTTTCTCTTCAAAAATCTTACCACAAAACACCACGATGATTCGTGCTCACTCTGATTAACACTCATTTTAAAACATTATCGTAACAAACCAAATCTTATGGTCACACCGGTATGGCCATTTCCAATGTACAGCAACATGCACACGCATTACAACATCAACACACACGCACCCATATATATATATGGACGTACAGTGAATGCACAAATTCATCTGTTCTAACGCACACGCTCTAACCTCCAAAAAAAAAAAAAACACTTACATACGCCAAACCCCCAAAAGCACACAGAAAGACCTACCAATTGCAAACCACTAATACAAAAACAAAAACAAAACAAAAAAAAAAAAACAAAAACAAAAAACAAAAAAAAACACATACCAAGGTAAAAATGCACACACCATTTGCCATACATGCTTACACCCACCATGTATATTCTTGCTAGCTGATATGTTACAATGTTCCATTGAAAAAAAAAAAAAAAAAAAAAAAAAAAAAAAAAAAAAAAAGACACTCATTCCATAAAAACAACCCACTTGAAAAAAAAAAAAAAAAAAATCGTGGCCTACATGTTACAAAGTATCATTATAAATAATTTGCAAACGCCTTTCCACATAACTGTACACGTCACCCTAAAAAAAACAAAAAATAGAAAAACACCATGAGGAAGAGTTCCCTTGCCAACAAATTGCACACGCCGTTTGCCACAATTGTACATACAAGAACCTAACCAAAAATTTTTAGAATCAAAATTAAATTTAAAAAAAAAAAAAAAAAAAAAAAAATCAAACCCACGCCAATCACATAAATGCACACCACCCTAAATCACGACATAGGGCATATGTGAGGAACACTTGATTAGCAAATGTCAATTCATATGTTTACCAAAGTGTTTACGGCTAAGATGGAGATCCCAAACATAAATTGTTGTATACATATCCACTGATCTGATAACGTTCCGATTCACTTGTTATTGATCATACCATTATAAACAATTTGCAAACGCCTTTCCACATAACTGCACACACCACCGGTAAAAAAATAACATGAGGAAGAGTTCCCTTGCCAGAAAACTGCACACAACGTTGACCAGAATTGCACCACACAAGAACATACGAAATTTTTTAGAACTAAAATAAAATTAAAACAAAAAAAAAAGCACACACACACACACGCCAATCACCATAAATGCACAGACCCTACTCTAAAAAAAAAACTTATCGACTGCGAATTTGCACACGCCGTTACACAACAATGCACAAACCTACGTAGTATTTTACCTAAATTAAAAATAAAGACGCACTTCCCCGCGGTTTTAGACGCCATTCTCAAACTTTGTAGAATTTTAGATTTCACCCTGATAATATGTTTGAATCTTTCAACACAAAATATAATTAATTCTTACCATTGATATGATCCTAATATTATGGTAAAGATTGTATTTTAATTATAACCAAAATTAAACACCATATTATATATTACTCTTCACCTTCTATGTTAAAATCTAGGCCTTATTTAATTAGAATTTGACTTTCAATCTCATCCATCCATTGAAATTTAATTAATGGATAAGATGAGATCTCATGATCTCATCTATCTAGGGGACCTCACTGGATCCAAGCCTATATGTATATGTATATAATATAATATATATAGTATATATATAATATATACTACGTATATATATATATATATATATATAACTTATATATTATATATATTTATATATATGTGTGTGTAGTAAATGTATATATATTTATACAATATATGTATATGTATAAATGTATATATATATACAATATATGCTATATGTATAAGATGTATATATATATATATAATATAATATATATATATATATATTATATATACTTATATATCATATAATATATATATATAGTATATAATATATATATATATATATATATATATATATATAGGATGCACTCAGGTGCGTAAGTGACCAGTGACAGGAATATGCCGAACGATATCAGCGCGCGGACCATTAATGCACCTGAGTTGCTTATAAGTGCATGTAATTTTGTCTTGTTAGCATTCACTTCCCGCAAACATTAATGCACCTGGGTTTGCTTATAACTATAGGTGCAACTATTTGTAACTATAGATGCAACTACTTATAACTATAGGTGCAACTATTTATAACTATAGATGCAACTACTTATAACTATAGGTGCACTACTTTCACTTATAAGTGCATTTGTAATTTTGTCTTGTTAATATTCGTTGATCTGAGTTCAGCGGATAGTAATACCACTAAAAACCACCCCCAAACATTTATGCACCTAGGTGCAACTACTTATAACTATATGTGCACTACTTAGAACTACAGGTGCAACACTTTATAACTATAGGTGCATCTTAGTATTATGCTCAGGTGTAAATTTTTACTTGCACTATAATACATTTTACGAAAATGCCCACCGGCGCTTTTTAAAAAAATCAGTGTTTTCTTATCCATTAGATCTAGACACGTAGACTGACAGAATCCATCATATTTTCGCTTCTTAGGAGAAGCGTTGCATGTGAGTGTGAATATATATATATATATATAATATATATATATATAATATAATATATTATATATATATATTTCAAATTACGGTTAACCATTCAGTTAATTCAGTTAACCGACAGTTTCGAAATGGAAATTAACCGTTATTATTATTATATACTAATATAAAGACATTTTACCTTCAAAAATATATATATAAGACATTTTAGTTTATATTACGTTTTTCTTCTCATTCCAAATAATTTTATCCCTCCTTATCCAATAATGTAATTTGAATTTTACTTTATTCAATCGTATTATTTCTAACTGAATTACAATTTCTTATCTCTTAGGGGCGTTTGGTTCACGGAATCTTGATTACCCCAGGTAATAGGATTATCTCCAGGAACGGTAATGTGAGATGTTGGAATGCAAGATTACCTTGTGTGTTTGTTTGGATTTGGTGTAATATAATATTACATTGTTTGGTTCAATTGTTATTTATATTTTAGGTTATATGGGATCAATTACAATAATGTCCTCAATAAATATATATATTATATATATATATATATTATTATATATAGATATAATATATATATATATAATATATATATATAATTAATATATAATGTGTGTGTATTATTTATGTGTAATCGTATCAATGCTCAAATATTAAAAAAAATTAAATATATAAATATACACATGTATATTGATTATATAACATATATAATTTCATTATTATTCATTATTATTATTATTATTATTATTATTATTTTATAAGAATTAGTTAACAAGGCCAAGTTTGAATAATTTAAGGTAATCAAGATTCTAAAAAAAATTGGGATAATCACATACTCAAAAAAAAAAAAAAAAACCACACCTACCTTGAAACCAAATTACCGCCACACACCAAACAATCAGGAAAAGATCACAAATAACCTAAACACCAATACATAACCAAGGATAAAAAATCTAATAATAACATTAAATCAAACAAGAGTTAAAATAAAAAAAATACAAACAAATAATCCAAGAATTAACATAATAAGATTAACTTCTAAAAGATAATAAACATAAAAACCAAACAGAAACCCTTAAAAGTGAATTACGGTACCAAACGAATAATGCCCTTTAAATAACATCAAAAAAAATAAGAAATATATACACACGCGCGTGCTCTATATGTCCAACCACACGCTAACAGACTCAAAGATTAAAAAACACCGCCGCGAGCAGGCCGCAGCTGGTAGCATGTCAAATATCTTTCTGAAAAACTTCTCCCATTGCTTCAAATGCCTTCTGAGCACTACTACTCTGTCTACAGAAGACCATGATGAACAAAGGAAAACTGGAAACCCAACAAACCTCTCTCTTCTATCAATAACAACTTCCAATTATTCCCTCTATGCCCCTAACCGTTTCTACTTCCACAACTGACGACGAGATATTCTCCAACCGTTTTAGCCTCCGAACGCTATCTTCTTCTCCCACCCCGGCCGCTCAAACTCCATCTTCGACTACATCGGAATCTCCTTCTCCCAACACCCAACCCCTAATCTCCGGCGGGGTCACTGTTCAAACTGATTCACCCGGACCCGTTAGCCGACTTCCGGCGGTCAATGCAAGAAAATGGTGGAAAGCCCACGAGTCAACGGAACTCGAATTTCTTGCATAGCCTTCTACTTTGTTACCATAAATCTCAATCCTAAACACACTCACAAGTACAATCGCGGGAGCTTTCTCCGACCTCATTGTATCTCTAGTTTCATCGCCGTCGTCGATCGGACTGTAGTTGAGCCGATCGAGAAAGCAGAAGCAGAAGAACAACCCCGCCGCGCTGCCGCCGTCACTACTCCATCATATCATATCCAACCACAACGTACGTACACTTGGTATACAAATTATATTAAATGCTAAACGTACAAACCCATAAATATGTTTGGTTAATTTCGAGTAATTATTGTATTCTGTAGTTTTCTAAACAACTGTTATTTAGTTTAGTGGTGTAAGAGTAACTTTTGAGTAAAGTTGTATTTGTGGTTCTGATAAATCTTAGAGGTAAGTACAATTGTGCTTTATGCAAATAACACTTAATTTTGAAAGATAAAATTGAAAAGCTAGTAACATTTGTTATGTTGTATTAAAAATAATGTAAAAAGTAAATAAGACATTCAACTAGGGAAAGAGGAAGTATATATAATAGCCTATGGAAAAATGGCTTGGCATCGTACATTGTTACTTTTTTTTTTTTCTTTCTATATAATTAGATATTATTATTCAATTGTTTAATTTGGTTGCCTAGTCAATTGTATTATATACTTCACATGTACAGTTGATCCTTATATCAATTTAATTGAATTATACTTCTTACTAAAAGCCTCAGACATAAAATTCAGCTATCAACATAATACTTGAGATCAGCTTGTTGATTTATAGGTGTTACTGAACTTAATCACACAAAAGTATGAATACATAATAAGTGTTATAAATAATATATTTAGTGTGGCCATTATTAGTATTGATTATGTAACGGTTAGGTAATTAATGGTTGTATTATGACTTCCGTTATATTTGTATATTATATATATATAGATATGTTGTGGTTTTATGTAAGATACACAGATGAATGAATCGGATGACCTTGCCTCTTACTTTCTCTCTTGACTTGTCTCCTACTTCTTTCTCCAATTCCTTTGATCGTTTTGAACTAATAGGTTACAAGAACTGTTGAAGAATCTTTGAAAACAGTGTCATATGATGTGTCGGATGGTAATAGGTTCAGTTAGAGATGCCATTATGCCCAGTTTTCTTGCCATTTGTATGTTTTGAATATGTTTATGGATAGATATGATATGGCTGTGATGAATATGATGATGAGTATTTAGAGCTACTTTTATGTATTTTTTTATTCATAAATTTTATTCCTCCATTATATTGAATACTACATCTGATCTGGGGCATGTGATCGAACTGCTTGGGACTTGTATACGCCTTCATTGCGCAAGTCATTGTTTGCCGTCAAAATCAATATATATTGATTACCCGAGTTAATACCATAGGAGGTCTTCCGAGTATAGTAGTTTTGTCACGTTTTGTCCTAAACTTTCAAATTGATCAACTGTGGTCCTTCGACTTTCAAATTTAACCATTCATGGTCCTTCAACTATTAAATTTTAACTAATCATGGTCCTTTTAAGATGACCACGAGTGGTTAAATTTCGAAACTTGAGGACCATAGGTGGTTAACTTGGACCACAAATGGCTAAATTTGAAAATCGAAAGACCACAAATGGTCAATTTGAAAGTTTAAGACTAAACGTGGCAAAACCACTATACTCAGGACCTCAAATGGTATTAACTCTTGATTATCCATATATATCTTCCCGCTGGTATATATATAAACCAATTGTCACACAAATTATTGCAATATGAAAAACCAATTGGTTTATTGCAACATGGAAAACCAATTGCCACACTAAATGCTATTGGTTTTCCATGTTATCCATGTCATTTATCCACATAAGTTTCGTATGCGTACCCATAATTTAATATTATAGAATAATTATGTTAGGCTTGTTGATGCCCGGTCATTGTACAATGCTTTTGGCTTTGCTCAAGCAAGATTTTAACAATGATATGGAACGGGATTATATTATGAGAGTTGTGGCTACTCTTTCGATCACCAGAAGTGAAAATTTGACAGGATTTTTTTTTTGAATTTTTGGTGTCTAATTTCATCAACATACTACGAGATGTTAGCTCCATGTATGCAGGTCATATTTTTGCTCATATTATTTATGACATTTTTTTCGGAAAGCAAATTAAGTATTTTTGGAGGAAATATTTTTTTGGAGGGACCTTCAAAAATTGAATAACCAATATCTTGATACACTACATATCACACACGCTAGTACAAGATGCATTTCCCTATCTGCTTTCAAATTTTTTTTAGTGTGTAACCCTTCTAGCTATATCCCATCATGAGAAATCAACATTGATGTTGGTTGCATTATAAGATCTTTTCTCGGCATTAGGGGAAGATTTGAAATTCCTAATTAATTAAATGCCAAGAAATTGATAAAAATCTTCAAACCCATGTACTAGCCTTATAGAACCAGAAGTACAGTTCAGACGTTGAACAAATTATCTGCTAGAAATCCCAAAGGAGTGACTAAGTCCATAGAAAATATCTTAAGAGTTGAAATTCCCAACAAGGACTAAACATCTCTACCATTATGCCAGAAGCATATATTGGTTTAAGAATTTACAAAACTAGATCTAGTATATAAATTTCGTCACTCCAGAAATATAGAAATTTTATCCTGAAGATATTCGTCTAGAAGGCGAAAACTTCCAGTAAAATTGTAGGTGCACCAAATAACTAAAATACTGGGAAGCGGAACAACCAAATTCAAATACTCTTAGAAAATGCCATATATTTGATTGATTTTACTTTAAATGTGAAATTATATTTATCATAATAGAATGTTAAAATAATTATTATATGTGTAGCATAATTTTTATTTTTCGAACATAGTATTTATTTAAATTAGGAACAACGAATGTAGTTCCAAGTTTTCAAAAAAAAATGTAGTTCCAACGACATTTCGTAAATTATTTCACCTTTATCGCACAGGTATGTGTTAAACTAATATTGTACTCTTTTTTTTTTTCTATTTTGTAGAAAATTCTTCTCTTACACCGAAAAATAGTGGATCAAGTTCATTACAAGTGTATGGTGTATTCCAAAGATCGCTATCAAACAGATTTTACCTGTAATTTCAAACGAATCGAGGCAAGATATTGTTTTTTCAACAATCAATTGATCATCTTACCTATGCGCGAAGTTGTAAAGTACTCAGGTTGACCAAAAATCTACGTTTGAATAGTTTGGAAAATGTCGTAGATCGAAAATCCAACATGTAGAACAATTTGCAAAGTGGATAGCTGCTATTGAGGATGGTACATCAGGTGCATAGAACGAAGATTGTCCAGAGGTGGAAATTCATGATGAAATGTTATTGTCATCAAATGGTGACCCGATCGCAACCATCGTTGAAAGCACATTTCTTATGTTTCATAATGGTTCATGTGATAATAGTTTTCTTGAAAGTCGGGCAATTCTTGCACCAACACTTGATGTTGTGAACGCAGATAATGACTACATGAGTAACATGCACGAAGTTGGGAGTATAACATATCTTAGTTGTGATTCTGTTTGTAGAGCTAACAATGGCGATGGAGTTCTTGCAGATGTTTACACACATGGGTTCCTTAATGATCTATAAGGCATCAGGTATACCAAATCATTCATTGACATTGAAGGTTGATTCACCTGTTATGTTGTTAACAAACATTGATCAATCACTCGGCTTACGTAATGGTACTAGATTTGTAGTTATCAGGCTGTCATAACATGTTATAGAGGCTAAAATAATGTCAGGCAGTCATTCAGGTACAAGGGTTTTAGTTCCTCGGATGAGTATGACTCCTTCAGATCCTAGGTTTCCATTTAAGTTCAGTAGAAGACAATTCCAGTGATGCTTTCATATGCCATGACCATTAACAAGAGTCAATGTCAAACATTATCATATGTCGGGTTGTTATTAAAGAAACCAGTGTTTGTGCATATCCAATTGTATGTTGCTACTTCAAGAATTAGTAATCTAACTGATTTAAAGTGATGGCTATTTTAGAGAAAAGATACATCTTATTAACTAATGAATCTGACAAACAAAAGATAGCCACTAACCCACTAACTAGCTAATATCAAGTCACTAAAGTCCTAAAGACTTGATAAATAAAAACAAACTAAACATGGGAATAAACTAAAAAATAACTGAAGCTACTAATGCAACATTCAACACTCCTCCTTGCATCAGTAGATGCAATTCGAAGTCTTTCTTTCAAGTCTTCAAATCTGCCCTTTGCAAGAGGCTTTGATACCAATTTGCTGGTTATTTCAGAGAAAAATATGTCTTATTAACTGATGAAACACTGCTTAAATGCACAGATGAATCTGACAAACAAAAGATAGCTTAACACACTAACTATTAGTAATGATCAAGCACTAAGGCACTAACAAGTGTAACTGACAATTAATCCTAAAGACTTTGGTAAAAAAAATTAATAACTAAACATGAGAATAAACTAAACATAATTTGAGCTACTAATGCACATTCAATAATAAAATTTCTAACTTTGTAAGTGATTTGGAAAAAAATTTTGCAAGCAAACAATTAATGTGTTTACAAAGAAGTTTTTCATAATTTGTAATTTAAATTTGTTTATCTAATATGTAGTACTGAATTTAGATAATTCTTTATTTGGAATAGTTTACAAACTTTTATTATACACAATCCAATCTTTACATAAAATTATTACATTATATATATATATATATATATATATATATATTTATATATATATATTTTGAATGAATAAAATATTATATTTAAATTCAATTTATTTATTTATTTTTAACTCCTTTTCTATTTTCTTGTATTTATAATTTATAAATACTTATACATGCATTCCACATATGTGTCACTAGTCATCTACATATATACTTTTACATATATGTTTCTATATCTTTAAATTATAACAATATATGCTTAAAATTTTCATATCGTGGCATCGCATGTGTAAAATACTAGTATGTGGTAAATTTCTAATAGAATATATTGTTTCCTACTTTCATACTTGAAATAGAATATGATTATAATATTTGGTATTGTATTAGAATTGAATTTTAATGTAAAATTGTAGTAGAATAGGATAGGAAAGTATGAATATAAATATTTCTATTACGAATTGTATCTACTATTGCTTATTTTAAATGATGAATATGGAATTTTAAATGTAGAATTGTAGTATGAATATGAAGTATAATAAGATATATTCTATTAAATGAATTGTATTATATTATTTTTACAGCAATTAAGCAAATCTTAATAGTATAGATGTTTTGGGCGGAAGTTTAAAATGTAAGAATTATAATAATATTGGGGGAAAGCTTAAAATGAAGAATTAATATAGTATTATATATACATATATTATATATATATATAATATATACTATATAAATACTATAATTAGTATATTATATATATATACTTAATTATAGTGGTTAGTATAGATAGATCGCAAATAATGCTTGTGCAACGTCGTGGCACTATGTATGGTGCAGCACGGTTGGCAAAAACGACGTCCGTTTTGACTAAAAACGCGCGCCGCAAGCTTAAAAAAAAAAAAAAAAAAAATCAGGTCGGAATTCCGGGCAATAGCATTATTTCTGTATGCATAATTTGAATGTATATAATCCACAATGTCATTAACTATATATCTAGCAGTGAATGAATAACATAAAATTCAGAATGAATGAACTAAATATCACAATGATGAACTAAATATCCATAAATTCATAACTATATATCCACAAATTCATAACTATATATCCACAATAATTCTGTTGAAGGGAATCGAAACTGATTTTTTTTTTTAAATGGTACGCGCGTTTTTAGTCAAAACGACGTCGTTTTGCAACCGTGTGCAACCATGCACGGCATAACTATTGATTAGTAATAGTATGGAATATGGAATTACAATTAAACATGAGTTGTTGATTTTTTTAATAATACTGACAATTAATTAATTTTGACACGGAGGATGAGGAAAAAAAATAAAGGCAATATGGTGAAAATAAATATACTTAAGGTAATAAAAGTATAACTGCACATATATTTAGTATAATTGTCTAATAATTATTATGATAACTAGTTTTTTACGGGCATTGCGCGATTGTGATAATGCCCAATGTTTTTTTTAATAAAGTACTTTAAAGTATATCAAGACAGGATTATATTAAAAATTTGTTCATGCATAAATAATTTGACTGTTGAATTTGCGTATTTAGATAGATAATTCTAAGTTTACAAATGCAAGATAAATAGTCAAGATTGATTATAATTGTCAATAAAATAATTGTATAGGTATGGTTGAAACCAATAACACAATAAGGGAGAGCAAATAAAAAATTAGGGCATAAAATTTTAAAATATAACTAATATTGTGAAGAGCTAATTGTTGATTGTCAAAACAAGGACATTGCGAGGTAAGTTTTCCACTTCAATTTTTGTGTAATTTTGAGTACTGTTTTTGTAAATAAATCCCCCAAGTAGTTAATGAATTGGCTTAATTATACTTGTTTATTTTAAAAA
>VALG01008129.1:0-13015 GCA_009835305.1 Ipomoea purpurea | reverse complement strand
TCCTTTGGGGCCCCAACCGAGACCTTACACTCTTCCGGATACGATCGAGGGCACTCCCCAGCCGAGGGGCGTCGGGCTGACGATTATCTTTGCGTTGTTCTTGGTTAGATCTTCACGACCGACTGCTGACTGGATTTCTTCAGGGTCACGATCTTGGGGTTACGGTCCTGGTGTTCTTGGGGTGGTTGAGCCACTGGTTGATGCTGCTCCACGACTGGAATGGTCGAGTGGACGGTCGTGCGTCCAGGTTGCTGGTCAGTATTTTTTTCCGACCGGATGGTGGGTTGTGTATCCTGTCCTCTGTGGTTTGGAGGTGAGCTCGTTCATCAATCCTCGTGATCGGTCCAACTGTCTTCATTAGATCGTCTTCAGGAGTGTTTCAGCCGTATTGTCGGGGTGATGTCCAACCTGGAGGGTTGATCCTTCCCTCTGCACGTGACTCTGGCTCCGGCTCCGGCTCCTCCTGTTGTTTGCCATTTCGATCAAGCGAGGTAAGATGAAGAAAAAAAATGTAACGGGACAGAGAGTGACTCGTTCAGGTCCCAACGGACGGCGCCAATGATAGCGTAAATTAGACCGGGGGTTACGGTTAACACTACGAATACGTATGTTTGTTGAACGAGTATTAGTGAAGTGCTCGACAGTCAGTCGGTCGGTCGGTCGGATCACCAGGCGACGATGAGCGGTCCGACTATGTAGTATTGCAACTATAAGTAATAGGTTACAAGCGGTTGTATTACAGGGTGAAAGGGTACAAGTAGTAAGTAGTAGTTGTTAAAATTAGATGAAGATTAGATATGAGGAGGGAGATCCTCCTATTTAATGGTTTGAGTTTGGTGCGTACGCATTTTAATGGCGCCTGACTGGGAAGTTGGATCGATCGTGGGGGCGTCTTCTCCCGCTGTGGCTCAGTCAGGCGGTCGCTCTGCAACTATGCGTAGGTTGACTGATCGATGAGGCGGAGTCGTCCTACTTGCAAGTTGTCCATCGCCGCCCTGCAAGTGCAAGTTGCATCCCAAGACTTGTCGTGCAAGTTACATTTTCGGCTCTGCAGGCTACGTCATCTTGCAGGCCAACCGTCACCCTACAGTAGACCGGTCGGGTGACTTTCCGTCGGGACGATTCCAAGGGTGATCCGAGAGCATATTCTCTTGTCACGAGGCCTATCGGTACGAATGTGCGGGTTGACCACAAGTGACTTAGTCCTGTCGGGATGATTACCGTAACGGACCGGTCGGGATGACTTCTTGACGGAACAGCTATACGGATCATTCTTCTGTACGTATTTACCCCATCAATTATTATTATTATTATATTATTATTATTATTATTATTGATTGATGTATTATTATTATTATTATGGATTATTATTATTATTATACCATTACGGTTAATCATTTTACAGTAAATATAAACAAATAATTTTTCAAATATCTTTTTATCAGACCGGTTGATATAATGTCGCTGGGTCAGAATCGGCTCGCTAACCGGTAACCGCTGATGCTAATGTTAGATTGTCAAACAAGGACAGTTGTGAGTAATTTTCCTCACTCGCGAAGGTTGTGTGATGTTGAATCTCTCTTTGTCAACAAATTCGCCTAAGGTACGTTAATATGGATTGGCTGTCTATTAATTTATAATTTTTTAAGTTTTTTCATGGTATAGATAAGAATCTTGGTAAATAAATATATAGCATTATTTTGTATTTTAACTTTGGATATTGTAATTTAAAGAATAGTGGCACAAAAAAGATAATAGGACATTGTAGTGAATATAATCAATCTGATGAATGTGAATGTAAAGAATTTTTACATTAGAGAAATATAAAGACAATACCTAACTAATAAGAGATTATTTCTCTTAATTAATTATTGATAAGAATAGTTTTTTTAATAAAGACAATTGTAGGACGAATGTAGGGAATATTAATAATTGATGAATCTTGAATGTAAAGGAATTTGATAATTGAGAACAAATAAAGAGAATATAACTAATGCAATTATTTCCTTATTTAAGTTTATTGATTGATGAATAATTTTTTGAATAAAACATTGTAGACACATAATTCTAAATTAAAGAGAATGATCCGTATGTATTATTGTTTTGTTGTACTACTAAATTATTATGCGTTAGATACTGTAATAATAGTAAAATAGGAGTGGCACTATGGATTATGTTCAACTCTTGATTCGGGATGGAGGTTCGAACCTAAACTTTCTTAGTTGGAAATTTAATGAGTAAGGGTTAACGGGTGAACTAACAGTAAGTTAGACGAAGAAGATTAAATTTAATGAAGAAGTTAGAACGGATAGAATCATATTCATTAAGGGATAAATTAGGAAATCTTAAGGAAAAAGATTAAAATCCTGATCAAGCTGAGCCTAGTGTCTATTTGATTAAAGAATTTTACCCGCATTTTTTCCACCCAGGAAAGGGTAGGCCTAACTCTCTCTGGGACTTAGGAGTTAATCACCATTGGAGATCCTGCCGAGTATAAGGTGGTTTTTGCCACGGTTTTAGTTCCTAAACTTTCAGATTGATCATTTGTGTCCTGCTGACTTTTAAATTCGGTAACCATTTGTGGTCCAAGTTAACCCCCATGGTCCCTTCAAGTTTCTAAATTGTAACCGGGTGGTCTTTCATGGTTTAAATGAATAGTTGAAGGACCATGGGGGGTTAACTTTTGGACTATGATATGATAATTGAAAAGTCGGAGACCATGATATATTTCTATGGTCATTAAAATTAGATCTAAACGTGAAATCCATCTTTATATCTCGTGAGTCCGGAGGTATTAATCTCATATATGTTATTTATATTATATATATTATATGATAGTAATAATATATATATTAGGAATATAATATATTATAGGGAATTCAGGGTTGCGGGGTTACTAGCTTCTCGTTGCGGGTTGTGCGGGTTAGATCTGAGTCCGTTGATCAAAAATTTAGATCAACCGACTCAAAATCAAAGTGAAAAATTTAAAAGAATAAAAATAAAAATAAAAAAAACACGACGCGCGTGTCTGAAGAAAGAAGCATAAGCTTAAACAATGACGCACCTTAAGTGATAGAACACGCACTTTAAGTGTTAGATCTTAAGCACAAACTCACGCCATTAAATACAAAACTCACACACATTAAGCACAAACCTCACGCACTTTAAATATCAACTCACAGACTTTAATTAAGTTTCAACAACTACTGACATTAAGCACAAACTCACACACATTAAGTACAAAACTCACTCACATTAATCACAACCTCACACACATTAAGCAGAACCCACACGCACTTTAAGTATTAACTCACAGACTTTAAGTTTCAATAACTACTGACATTAATCACTAACCTCACACGCATTAAGCATAAACCCTACGCACATTAAGCACAACTTCACTCACATTAAGAACAAATCTCACGAACCTTAAGCACAAAAGTCCACACTTTAAGTTTTAACAACTACTCACGTTAAGCACAAACCCCACGCACATTAAAGCACAAAAACTCATGCACCTTACACACAAACCTCACGCATCTTATATACAAAATTCACGCACATAATCACAGGTCCGCTCACCTTAATTTTGACCTAGATGCAAAAATTAAAAAATTGCAACCACGTTTTTTTTAATAAAAATTTTGACAATTCTGGACGTTGATTTAAGCGGATGAATGGTTCCAGACTTAACCGCACAACCGCACCTGGGCACCTCCACCACACCAGAACTAATCTTATATATTATGATACTTATAGTATATTATATAATATAATTATATATATATATATATATATTATATGATATTAATATAGTATGTGATATATATATATATACTATATATTAGAATGTGGCGTCAAATTAATTCAAGACTGATGTCCAACCATAATATATCCACGCTCGCATGGCTCGCAGTGCTGCACTTTCTCTCCGGTTGCAGTCTCCGCCACATTCATCGCAAAACTTGTCCTTTTTGTATGTTTTATTGTATAAATAGCATTTGCTTTTCTCTTGTAATCAACTCATCATTGAACATCATATGAATTCATGTCATTTCCTTCTTTGATTTTCACGTAGACATAGAACCATAACGATTTATATATTTTTTCCTTGTAGTCTCTTTTAGAGATTAATGAATATATATTAATATATATATATATTGAGTATATATATTATATATATAGTATAGTAATGATATATAGATATAATATAATATATATAGAAAAACACTCATATGTGGTCATATGCGGTTAGTGTGGTCGTGTGGTAATATCTGTGTCCGTTGAATCATTTACATCTAACGCAGATGATTATTTGCTGAGGATTTTCACGCGTTTTGATCAAGTGTGGGTGTTATGGTAATTACAATGGCATATTTATAGCGGAAGGGTTCCGAGGAAGTACACCACAGTGTTGCCAACATCACCAATAGTCGTCACACTACACACGACCACAGTGAAACACACCAGATGGTGTTTCCGGTGTTATCGATAATTAAAGTGGGCCATTTATAGGCGGCCGAGTTTCATAATTACACCAACAGTGTTGGACAACGATGCACTAATAGGTTGTAATAAAAATACAAAACAATGTGACTTTCTCCATTCCGGTTTTGACTATGACGATTTACCCTTACATTTGGTTGGTAGGAGATTGTGCGCGGAAAATACTGAAAATGTGAGATGATAATAATGGATTTCAAATTGGAATCCGTATTATCTAATGGCCTATAATTGACACAAATATATGACCACCTAACAAGCGATGGCCACATGTGATCACCCCTATAGTAGGTAGCTATATAATAGTAGCTATTAATATACCTGAGTATACCGCTGATATACATGAGGGGTACCGGTATATAATAGTTATATCTATAAAATATAGTGTATATACTTTATAGTTGTATTTTTATTTCTCTTATTGTTTGATTTATTTTATATTTGAACTTTAGTATCAATTTCTATTCTGGTTCTTTGTTATAATTTTTCCTATTATTTAACTTCTATAATTCTCAATTTTCGTTTCGTTCGCTTCCGCATTATTCCTTATATTCCTACAAGTTGGTATCAGAGCGGTTTTATTTGAGAATTATTTCCAAAGATGTCAACTGTTACTAAGTTCGATATCGAGAAGTTCGACGGGAAAATTAGCTTCTCTATCTGGAAGGTTCAGATGGAAGTCGTTCTAACCCATAACAGTTTGAAGAAAGCACTAGTTGGGAAGAGGAAGAAACCGACTACAATGACAGATGAAGATCGGGAAGATTTGGATGACAAGGCACGTTCAACCATTCTTTTGTGCCTGTTTAAAGAGGTTCTACGTTAGGTAGTAAGTGAGACGACTGCGTCAGATTTATGGTCCAAGCTGGATACGCTTTACATGTCCAAAACTCTAGCGAACATGCTGTGCCTGAAAGAGCGTCTGTACACAATCCGTATGACGGAAGGTACTTCTATTAAATCTCACTTGGATGAATTCAATTCTATTTTTATTGGACTTAGAAAATATTGATGTCAAAATTGAAGATGAGGATCGCGCTGTTTTATTGCTTGTCTCTCTCCCTAAATCATACAAGCATTTCAAAGAAATTATGTTGTATGGTAATAGTAGTGATACTCTTACTTTCGACAATGTTAAGTCAAACCTATTGTCCAAAGAAAAGTTTGACTTTGAATTAAGTCTGAGGACAAAAGGTGAAGGCTTGACTGTAAGGGTCGTTCACTTGAATCAGAGAGTAGCAATAAAATTCTAGATCCAGAGTCCAAAGGACGTAAGTCCAACAAATCCTGTAATACTACAAGAAGCATGGTCATGATGAGACTGAATGCTTCAAGTTGAAAAATAAGCAAGAGAAGAAAATGTCCGCTGAAGGCTAGTGTTGTTGAAAGTGAATTCAGAAGCGATGTTATGTTATCTGTTAGCTCCGGTTGCAAACGGAGCGAAACCGAGTGGATTCTGGACTCTGGTTGTACATTCCACATGTGTCCTCACAAAGACTGGTTCGTCTCTCTGGAACCGGTTGATGGTGGAGTTGTCTTGATGGGTAATGATACCAATGCAAGGTTTGTGGAATTGGAAGTGTGCAGATTAAAACTCATGATAACGTTATCAAGACTCTTACCAATGTTCGGTATATTCCTGATTTGAAACGCAATCTGATATCGTTGGGCACCTTGGAATCTCTGGGGTGCAAGTACATAGCTGAAGGTGGAGTTCTGAAAGTCATAAAAGCTCTTTGTTCTCAAGAAAGCTTCTCGTTCCGGAAGCTTGTACGTCTTGCATGGTAGTACTGTGACAGGTTCAGTAGCGGTATCCTCATTGATGTCTGATGCGGATCTCACTCAATTATGCATATGCGTCTGCGGCATATGAGTGAGAAAGGCATGCATCTCCTGAGCAAGAAAGGCCTCCTTGTGGTTCAGGTACGGGTAAATTACAATTTTTTGAACATTGTGTTTTTGGGAAAACAAAAGAGGGTTAGTTTCTCTACTGCTACACACCGTACCAAAGATGTATTGGAATATATACATTCTGATTTTAGGACGACTAAATTACAGTCTATGGGAGGCTGTAGATATTTATGTCTATTATTGATGACTTTTCTCGTAAAGTCTGGGTCTATTTCCTGAAACACAAAAATCAGGCATTTTCTATTTTCAAGAAGGGAAATACTTTTGAGACTCAGACAGGTAAAAAATCAAGAAGCTCAGGACAGACAATGGCTTGGAGTTCTGTGAGTCAGATTTCAATGACTTTTGTGCGGCAAATGGAATCGCCAGGCACAAGACCTTGCCTGGTAAACCCCAGCAGAATGGTGTTGCCGAATGTTTGAACAGGACTCTATGGAAAGAGCTCGTTGTATGCTCTCTAATGCTGGGTTATGGAACGGCGTGATTTTTGGGCCGGGAGGCCGTTTCTACCTGCCTTGCTTATTTGGTAAATAGATCTCACATTCATCCCTTGATTTCAAAATTCCAGAGGAAGTTTTGGTCAGGTATCCTTTGACTACTCCATCTTAAGAGTTTTTGAGATGTCCTGCTTATGCTCATTCCAGTACGGGTAAATTAAACCCGAGAGCTGTTAAATGCATTTTCCCTGGTTATGCCTCTGAGTCAAAAGGGTATCGTCTATGGTCTCATGATTCTCGGAAAAATCATTCTGAGTCGAGATATCACTTTTGACGAAAATGCACTACTTTATTTTGGAAAAGTTCTCAGTACAGATGAGACGCAGAGTACTGGTGAAAAGGTAGAGTTTGAGTTCAACGGCTATGATAGTGTTACTACTGCCTGATGGTAATACTAAAGATTGATGCCATCTACTAGAACCGCACCTCTTGTCGCAGCCAAACGAGACGTATTCCATTTCTATGGATCGTCCCTAGGAGGCAATTAAAAACCTGTCTAGGTGCTAAGTGATGATAAAACCAACATGGTTCCTTATGCTCTTTCAGTCAACAGGAGTTTATGGTGCATCCATTCTTGAGGCTTTTCTTGTTGCTAAGTTTAGCATGTCGCCTTGAGTTTTAGGTCGACTGTTCTAATTATTAATTCACAATAAATTTGATCCAAGGTGGAAATTGTTAGAATGTGGCTCAAATTAATTCAAGACTATGTCCAACCATTATATCCACGTCACATGCAGCAGTGCTGCACTTCTCCTCTCTTGCACGTCTCCGCCAATTCATCCGCAAAGCTTCTCCTTTTTTTTTTATTTATTAAATAGCATTGCTTTTCTCTTGTAATCATCTATCACTTGCAACATCAATTGCCATTCATTCATTTCCTTCTTTGATTTGTCACGCTAGAACATGACTATATTATATTTTTTCTTGTAGTTCTTTTAGAATTATATATATATTATTTATTTATATTTCCCTAATTTAGTATTCTTATTCTGTCATTTATATATTTTTATTATTTAACTTTAAATTCTCAATTTTCAATTCGTTCGCTTCCCATTATTCCGATATATTCTCTAAAAAAATATTATAATATATATATATATTACTATTATATATATATATATATATTAGAATCATCATCGAGAACGAAGCATTCTCCATGGATCCATGAGAACAAATATGATGCATTATCTGTGCATTAAAAAAATAGACTCTATGGATGAAATCTAATTGAAGAATTAAAAGTATGTGTATGCATATGGGCATTATGATGTGTTGCATTTTAAATTATCTCCCTATTTGCACATAAATATGTTTAAATAATTCACATCAAAATGCTTTCATAGCCACACACGTTTTTAAATCCCCAATTTTTTTTTTTTTTTAATTAAATCTTGACTTTATTAAAAATGAAAACATGACCAAAGCCAAAAACAAAGTCCAGGGAAGGATTAGGCCCCATGCCTAAGTCCTGCTAACTAAATCTAAGTAAGTAATTACATAAAGAAGGCCCCCCGGGGCTCTAACATACATTGCCACCAAGTCCCATACTCGATATCACTACCTAGAATGCAGAAAAGAGCATAAACCAACAAAGCTACTCCAAAAATATGCACATGCCAGGGGCCGTGCCCCACAGTCACCTATAGATTCAGCAGCGCCAACCCATGAAGCTCAATGCAAGGCCACAGACACTTGGCATGTCCACAATCGTGCACCCCCTCCCCCCGTCCGGTTGCACCACAGCTGACTCCTGTGCACCATACAGCGACCTTAACCGGGCGCCCAACCACGACTGCTACATCCTCTCGGCGATATTGACTGCCCTGTAAAAAGCATGATATACACACAACATACGGTGAAAGGCCTATCAATAAATCAGAAACAATGGCACGCAGCCAATTAATTTCATTCATGATCTATTTTTTAAATTCTTTTCAAAGTTTAATCCTATATGTATTTGGATTACTTCATTTTTTTCTATAGAAATAATCAAAATTTTGTTTTCGAAGTCATGTCAAATATGTTTTATGAAACAATGTTTGCGACTTAAACACAAGAAGCACTCTCAAATTGTCCAAGATTCAAAATCTATCCATTTTTGTTTATCCATTAAAACTTCCTTTTTATTCTATATTCAAGAAATTATAATGGGTTGATAAGTCGAGAGGAAAAAGTGGCTAGAAAAGGCAGAGGTAAACTAATAGATATCAGTGTTGTAAAAATTGACATAGACGACTGCCTAGCGTCGACTTAGGCGTTAGGCGTCCTTTAGTGTCAAGGCGACTTTCAGCGCTAGATACTTTTAGACAACGGCCGACGTAGGCACCCAAAAAGGCGGGAGTGGGTTGCCTAACTCGCCCTTAGTGGTGCTTTAATCTTGGGCGAGTTTGCATCTCAACTCGTTCGGATTGAGCTTTTTTTTACTTGCTCGGCATCCTTTCTATTTATTCCTCTAGTCCATGTAACTCAATTAATCATCCTCAATATTGTTGTTGACTAGTTTAGGGGTTATTAGCAGTCTAACAACTCTCATCCCTAAGCTGAAAAAATGAGACGGATATACTAAAGATACTCGGCCCCATATGCCGCTTTAGCACCACTTTAGACGCTCTAACGCACTGGCGTCTCCAGGGGTGGCCCAAACTTACGCCTAGAGCGTTCTGCAATCATGCTATATTAGACATAAGGATCTAAGTAACTCATATTTCTAATGATAAAAACTCAGCAATTGAGTTTTTCAAATGCGTTAGTAGAAAGTGGAGGTGGGAAAACCTAATCCTTTCCTCTTAAGTAGCCTAGGCCCTCCCCTGGGTGGTCTCGTTCGAGCCTGAGAATCCCCGCCCAAGTCCTTTGCCCGAGCCAGTCCAGGCTGTTTTGGTTCTGAACTGACCCTGTGGCCACCTTTCATAATACATATGGGAAGACCAGACAAAAGCAATAGGAATAAATCCTATTACCAAAGATGAACATCTGAAAGTTGACAATAATATCTCACCAAAGTCACAGCCCTTCAATTTGACATTTTCAAAACATAGAAAGCTTGCTTGGTATTGAAAGCTATGACATATTCCAACATTGAAAAGTCTGACATCATTGTGATATATAACACTTTTATGGGGGGGGGCATAAAACTTTTCAACTTAAAACGAAAAAACGAAAAACAAACCCAACAGTGATTAGATGCGGACCGAAGTTGGTACACAACTCGTAATGAGTTCTTGCATCTACAAAGATCAGGATTCGAAACGCTTTTTCTACCTTGCATCAGAAAAAGCACTGCACAATGGAATGCAAGTACAGCAAACATATCAGTAGCATTGCTTTCAAAGAGACGAGGTGGCTCGAGAAGAATACAATCGCAATTGTAAAGCTCTGCCAAAGCTTAAGCTGAGAAAACGCTCCTTCCTGTTAACACCAAGCCAAAGCCTATCAAAATATTTGAGGGCACAACATGAGAGTGCAAGGTGAAAATGCATCACATAGCCATTATAGACGAACACATAGTAGCCCAGCTTGTTCAAGATAATACCACAATCAGAGATCACATTCTAAAAGGTTATAAAGATGACAAAACTTGAGCTTACGACCATGTATTTGAGGTAAAGACATAAGCCACAATAAATGATCGTCTAATGAGCTATTACCAAATCCATGCTTTGTACATATCCCGAGCAAACACTTAATTGAGCTTTGAGAACTCTCATCTTCCGATTCCACAAAACCTGCTATACAAGTACATGCAACTATTCCATAAATCGACATGCAATAGAGAAAAAATGAGGGTAAAGTTTCAAATACGCACTAAAACTTATCCCTTTTGTGCATTGGGCCACTGAATTTTATAAAGTGTGCCATTAAACCATTCAAACAAGTAAAATATGTGCAATTGTGACATTTTTACAATTTTTCCTGGTCGAATTCAATCATAAAGTAAAAGTAAAAGCTGATTCCGCCAAACCTGTGATTTAGCAGAATCCAAAGCAATACAAACAGCTTGAATAATACCACCGGACAACTCATTAGAGTGATTGATTTAAGACCAAGGTGAAACGACAGAACTAGTAACAACGAGAAAAAAAAGTTCATTAAAATGAAGCGAGAACGTGCTCTTAAGTTATCTACGGCAAATGAAAGCGTAAGGAATTTCAAGATCTAACGTTGTGAAGGGACGGACATTACAATACAAATTGCATCGAGAGTCCATAGCATGCCATGCACCACCAACGCCACTCTCGCCCATTTAGGCTTACAGATACTAGTGAATTCAGCCTGGAACATTAAAAGAGCATGAACAGGTAACGGTGAGAAAATCATGCATACATAGTACATTACGCAATTTCTAAATACAAAATACATTGTTTACCAACACGCTTTGTAAGCCTTGAATACTGCAATGGCAGGGGGCGACCAACAAGCATTCTAACGTCAAGCAATAACGAGTAATGATAGACTTGACTGAAGAAATCACGATAGTTCGAGAGGGAAATAACTTTGACAAAGAACTTTTGCTAGTGGAAGCCTCACTCTTTAGCATTTCCCTACTTATAGATATATGTCCACATATAAAGAATTAGGTCCCTTTTCAAGTGTCTACATCACTAACTCCAGAATGATAAGTTGATGAACTTGTGACAATTACATATTGAATGGTATGGCTAGCGATTCGCATACTTTCGTTGCGCATCCTCCTGAAGCACACGCTACCCAACTTCATACGCTCCAGAACAACAAAAAGTATCAAAGGTACTGTGCATTATCAGTTAAAGCTTACGCAAATGGTTATTAACATATGACATGTCCACCAACAAACGAAATGTCCTATAACGATGAGTAAGAAAAAAAAGAAGAAGATTTATGAAGCTCCATGGTTCTTTTGCTGATTTGTTTACCCTAGTCCAGCCTCTGCAACAGAACAACACCAGATATTGAACTGGAGAGAAAGAGTCTTCAATAACAGTCATCTGCAACGTTATTACCTCCACGAACAAGCCTCCACGGTCAATGTTCTCAAAATGAGATACCAAATAACTGCATTCAAAAATTTCTAAGTATTACTAAATTTCATTATTTTATTTACCACTTTGACTTGCTATAAACATTCTCTTCTCTCCATTACAATTTTTATCTTACAAGTGCACGCTCCTTATTTTATCTTTCCACACCCCACACTTGAAAGACTTTATCTTGATCACTTGCTATGACTCCCCCTATTTGAAGTTAAGATATGTCCCCTGAACATAAAGACCAACGCATAAATTATAAGGTTACTAATTAAAGAAACCAGCAAATCAACAGTGGACACTATGAAATAGTACAATTAGTTTATCTTGCTCATGGCCCAAACCCATTATAATTTCCGCAGCAAACCCCTAAGGTATACAATGAAGCACGGTAACTCATCCGATATACCTTTTGCAAAGTCAGTTTCAAGATCAATAAAATTTTTCATAACTTATTTAAATGTAATATTATAATCTTAAGAGCATCTTTTAGCAGGTAGCATTTGCTGCAATCCTCTAAGATCAAATTAACAGTTATAGATATATCTACACAGCATTCATTGGAAAGCTAACAAAAAAAATCATACATTATGATACCACCCCAACTTCAAGTTAAATTCAGACTACATAAAACTGTATATTATATTGAAGAGCCAAAAAAAAAACAAAAAAAAATAAGGAGCTTTACCATGGCTTCAAATATTTGCAGCTATAATCAACCAATAGCCAGTATAAGTACCCAATGAAGCAGAGCCATTTTGACCCAATCTTCTTAACACTAAAGAAGCAACAATTGGAGAAACTAACTAGTTAAATGTACAAAAATTACAACACCCAACAGGAGAATTATTAGTCCCCAAATCTTGCCTCCTGGACAACCAAAATTCATCCATTTTCAATAAAATATTTACTTTTAACAATACAATTAACAAACAAAATATTTAGGTTCAAAAACAGAGAAATTAAAAATCGAATAAACTCACAAATATTTAATTGTGTTAAGATTTCATGAGCTAGCCCATTAGCAAGAAGACATTAAAAGAAGGCATACAAGGCAAGAATATGAACATCCTTTATCATGAAATTCATCCATAAGATATCCCC
>VALG01008123.1:0-11835 GCA_009835305.1 Ipomoea purpurea | reverse complement strand
ACGTTAATATTATTAAACAGGTTGTTAGCCTGATTGGTAGATTCCTTGTTTGCATGATAAATGTTGTACGGTTGAACCCTTAAGTGTACATTTATATTAAATTTTCACCTCTCTATTAATTTAGAAGATGAATTTAGATATATTATTATGTAGTACTCCTTATTAAAATTGTAACTTATAATATTTATTTCTATTTTTAATTTGTATTTTTTTATTAAATTTGTAACTTTGTAATATTTTTTTTTTATATGGAAGGGGAATACCCTACATACACACTATTACCTCAACTGAGGTTCGAACCTTACACCTCCCACTTAGGGGAGCAACCCGATACTAGTGGACTACACCACTTGGTTTTGTAATTTTTTTTTTTTTTAACCTTTGTATAATGATAGTGAGATTTATAATATAGATTGATTTGTGATTTATATTAAATTTGGAATCAATTTCTATTCGTGTAATTTATAACTTATATTTAGAATACATGTTATTTTGTGAACTTTATAATGCTTAATGTGCATATAATATAATTTTTTGATTTAGTTATGAAAAATATTTTAAAAGGTAGTTTACATTTTTTTTTATTAATTATCTAGATAATGTAGTTTAGAAGTTATATTGTGTGTCTTCGTATTTAAATTAATCTAGAAATTTGAAATTAATCTACATAAAAGAAAAAGTATTTATAAATATAATATCAATATAGAAGATCTGTGATTTATAATGTGATTTATATTCGAACTATTTTATCAAATTAATTATTTCTCTTTGTATTTCAGATGCTACGATTTCCTATCATTTGCCAACATAGGATGAGTGTTTTCTGTTCTGGACACTCTGAATGATTTTATGGACCTTTGCAACTTCATCAGATGCCTCTTGTGATTGATAGAGTATAATGCAATTAGTGATTCAGTTGCACTACATTTAATTTTTGCTCATATGTGTAGACATTGGATATTCTGCCATTCTGGTTTTTTGTAACAATATACACTATTTAGACTTGGTTCGTGGAATTGTTTTTTTTTGTAGTATTATGACTTGGATAATATATGATTCGATTAGAATTGGTCCATGGAAGTATTTAACTTGTTTATTTTGAATCTTAAGTTTTGCAAAATATATACTTACATTTAGCCAGTGGTGAATGGGATAAATTGATTTTTTATATGATTAAAAATTTAAGCAGGTTAAAATCGTTGAGACAATGGGTTTAAGAAAAACGTTGTATGTATTTTTTGCACAATGACATAGCAGCTTTCGGTCGTGACTTGTGCATGATTTTAACAACATCAGTCAACAACACTAATAGACAAAAGTTAAAAAACCGTTGTCGTTTCTAGAAAAGATAACGGTTTAAACAGTTGTCTATGTGCGTGACTTACACAACAACCCATAGTCTTCAACTACATTAATAGACAACGGTTAAAAACCGTTGTTGGTTTCTAGAAAAGACAACGGTTAAAACTGTTTTGTCTATGCGCGGTGACTTACAAACAACAACCGGCTTCAACAACAGAAATTTTACCCCTAGTGACGAACGGTTATTATATTGTCTTATGTGTCTATCTGTTCTTGTAAGTTGGAAGGTGTTTATTATGCTCACAAAATTATAATGAATTTTGTTCCTTCATATATGTTCGGATACATGGCTGGAATAAGTATTGATGAGATTGAAATCCCAGTTTTGTATTATGTGTTAAGATCGATATTCATTATTTCGTAATATATATATATATAATACGTATAGTATATATATATAGTATTATTATATATAATATGGATATGATAATTGATAATACATTTTGCATAGTATTACGATCAATATATAGGATTTTATCTGCGTAATAATGGTTATAGCGTACTTTAAGGTACATCACCTCTTTCCGCATGTAAGTTCCGCATTGATAGCGCTAACCTGTACTGTCACGTTTATTATATCCGCATAAGTCTCGCAACTTTGAACCTCATGTCACTTTACGTGAGCAATCGGCTTCCGCGCCAGACTGAGGGAAATTACGTGGTTACATGGATTGTCTGTCTCGTCTCACACGTCGCACTTTGGCAATGTCCCATAGATCTAATGGATGAGAAACACTGATTAAAAAAAAAAACGCTTGTGACCAAGTTCGTAAATACATTTAAGGGGCACAGTCGAAGTGGAAATTAGGAATCGATACTTATATCCAGTTGTCATTAGCATGAGACCATGTATTATAGGTTACACCAGTAAGCAATTTACACTGAGCACCCTACGTTAAGTCACTGACAATTTTTAAGTTAAGTATTGACCACCTATAAGGCTTTACTGTTAGTCAGTGCACAAATATCCGTAGTCAGAGTAGTGCACCTAGGTGATGAATGTTTGGCGGGTTGTGTTTTCAGGGTATTACTACCGCTAAACTCAATCAATGAACGTTAACAAGGCAAAATTACATGTACTTATAGGTGAAAAGTAGGTGGACGTATAGTTATACGCACTAAGTAGTGTGCAGCACTATATTACAAATAGTTGCAACCCTATAGTTATAAGCACACCCAGGTGCATGAATTTTGTGGAAGTGAATCTCTAAACGTAACTGGCATATAATTACATGCCGTACTTGTAATAGTGTGACAGTAGTGATGCGAGTTGTAAGTGATTTTACTTGCCTTCGATGTTTCAATTATTACTGAAAATGCCATTATTTTTTTAAGTTATTAGATCTGGACACGTGTCGCGCGCTGATTCGTTCGCATATTCCTTTCTGTGCACTTATTGCACTGAGTGCATCCCTATAATAATATTTGCTTAGGGTAAGTTGAACAGCAGTGTTATCGTCAGTCTATCAGTCATTGTTAACTTATAGGGTTCAGAGGATAAGAGTATCGGAGTGTACGGCGTTTCAAAGATAATTTGGGCGGAGTACACTAATCGCAAGCATACATGTGGTGGTCTAGTTTTTATCATATAATAGCTTTTGTCCGCTATCCTATATGTGTATCCATATTTGAGATGAATAATCTTATCATCATGTTTATAACTTGAGAATTGGAGACATTTAAGCAACCTCTTTTATTCTCAAGCTTTAATCGACTTGTATCGATGAAGATTCATACTTATGAGAATACGTGGAGGGATTGTGTAAACAGCTTTATCGCTGGATATAGTCAGATGATGTGTGTATATTCCGAGTTATGCTGTGGCAGTATGTTCAGAAGTGAAGACGCTGTGGATTTGACTCAAAAGAAGTGTGGAGGTGATGGGTATGGGTACGAATTCTGGAGGAGCGATAGTGGGTGAGAATCTCTTTGAGTAGTTGCAGAAGCGGATTCTTACGACTGACAACAAAACGTAACCCGTTAGAGTGAAAGTTTAGATCCATGAACTATTGCAGATAGTATTTTTAGCTCACAACTGACGTCGGCTGTCGGTTTGGTCCATTAGACTGAGAGAGGGTCATCACAGAGCTGTACCTTGTTAACGTATAGTGGCTTAAGCTAGCGACAACGTGCTATATCTATTGGGCAGCGAAAAATTAGGACTTACCTGATATCTTTGCAGTGCTTCGCGGCATAGCGGTACTACCGAGAAGGACGAAAGAAGATCAGAGTATCGTATGATACACAGCCTCCGAGACTCGAGACTTTATGCAGCAGTGAGTTGGTCCAACTACCTCAGAAAAGAACAGATCTATATTTATAAAGACATAAAATCATCACCAACGGCACAGGTGTTCTGCGTTCTGGCCTTCTTTTCTACACAAACGAGAAAGAATGTTGTGTCTCTGTCTGAATTTGCACAACCATCACGTATTCATCTACCACGAACATAGACGCGCTATACTTGTGAGGATACGATTACTCTATAACGTATCATGAGCAGTTAATGAGAGAGAAACATAACTGTTGTTATCTAGTCCATCCTGGCAGCAGCTACAAGGTACATCAATACCCTTAGATTGGGCGCGCGCGAGTTAACCTATTCAACAGGCTACCATTGTGTACAAGCCATCATTTAATGCATGTCTTACCGCAATGTGAAAGGGCTCCGACCGGGATCCTTGAGCCACATACATGGATACGTGGATCTAGATCGTTTTCGAGCTCTCTCCAACCGGAGGAATTATTTTTCACTCACGCGTTACTATTATTTCAGACACAACCCACCTTCACCACAGCTAATTCAGAGGTTCGTAGTTTATATATCACCCTAAAGGGTCGTATCGATTCATGGCAACCTCGTTTAGGGTTTAAGCTTCATAATAGTACATCGGTCTCAGTGGCATCTTCATAACTTAGTACCTCTTTGTGAACCTAGTTCGTGATTATGCGATGCACAGCAGTAGCATTTGTATGAGTATCTCAGAGTTCTAGAGTCTCACTTCATCTAGGACTGCCGACCTTATACTATTTGTAAAGAGTTCTGAATCCGTGCCATGGACATGACGCAGATATAATTCCTAATATCGATCTTCTAACGAGCAGTCCATCAGTGCACGTTGAGTACAGGAGAACGCGGCTGCAAAAATCAAGCTTTGGCGGAGCCATACCATCAAGCGAGTCTGAGGAGGAGAGAGTTGATAGAGCGGCCAGTTAGAATCTCTCACGAGAGAATGAAAAACTACGAAATGTGCTGATCTTAGGTTAGAATAATGATAGAGGTTGGTTGTTATTTTTGTATCATCTTTAACGGATTGTCACGGTAGATTGCCAACACCTTCTACATATATGATAATGAACAGACTCTCAGTCAGATTGTGACAAGGATGCTAGAGTCAAAGTAAGTCGTCCGAAAAGCCGGTTTATCTATTATATTCCCACAGCTGATTCTCAGCATGTTCTCTCTGTTCGTCCGCTAGATGTCTATTTTTGACTTTTCCTGTACTGGCAGATGTGTGCGATCTCGTTGCTATACTATCTATCATTCATAGCAGGTTCACTTCATTACATACGTGAAAGAAGCATTTTATAATCGTCAAATTCGTGCACGCCATGTATAGACGTAACTAAGACTCATTTCACCGCTTCGCGTTTAATACACCCGCGCGAGTATGAGATGACTTTTTATAGATATACACACACGAAAAGTCATTCTCATTAACCCCTTAGACATCATCAGAATATAAGCAGTCCAGGAGGAGGGGATAGATTCACAGCCGCGGGGTAAACGGCCAGAGGTGATAGTCGTAATGTACAGTAGCCAATTCATTACACAGGTAGTATATGACCTTTCACAGGGCTCTATGCATTAATTCTTATAGATCCCGCCATGCAAAATATTTGAAAAGCGCTCGTTGCGAATATTGTTCATTTTCATATAGCAGAGAATTCCGCTTGTTTCAACCATAGAGAGTTCGCGAATATAGAGGGATCATAGTTCATATACCGCCTTCTAAGCCAAGTGTTGTATACCTTAGTCTTGCACAAGCCAGGGAGCGAGGAACGTAAGGACTTTGTGCATCAGCTCATCTTCTGTGGTGGGCGAATTACAGTAAGGTGCATGGATTGTGAGCTGTCGGACTCTCCATTGGTAACAACGCTGGACTCATAGTGTCACGAATCTATTGAGAAGGAATGTGGCGAAGACAAACAAAGGCATGGGCAAGCAGCCAGGAGCAGAGCTGATGCAGATCGAAAGTTAGATCACCAATGCGAAGTTTATGCATATATTATACCTCAGACGATAAGAACTGAAGGTTTATGCGTAGTTTGGACAATGTGGCAAAGAATATTCTATAAAGCAACGTCGCTTTTTGGCAAAAGGTCGCTCTCCTGCAGACGATTCTTTGTTTCCCAGAGTCCGAAAGTTGTCAGGGGGACCGACCATCGCGGGCGAGGTAAATGACAGGAATTGGTTCCTAGATGTGTGTAGAGAGTTGAGACATGGGAGGAGCGAGCAGAGCACTAATATCGTGTGTGAAACAACAGAGACCGTGTCCTTGACGATGGCATATATGGAGAAATCTCGAAGGTTTAATATCGTGTTGTGCCAAACGAAACAGAGGAGAGAATGGAGACTTCAGATTGTCACTTAGCAGTACTGGTGGAATGAAGTATCCTCGTGTCAGGATCTCGGGCGTAGGAGTGGACTTGAGAGGATTCTTATGTAGCTGTCTTCTCGGAATGCGAGCGCCTGAGGTGTCTAGGACAAAAGATTTGCCGGAAACAGTGGAGAGGGCGAGTATGATGAGGGATGACATTCGGGATGGACACGACGCACAACAGACGTTATCTCAGCGACTAAGACTTTGAGTGAAGGTCTCAAGAGCTATTCTGTATGATTCCGCATTTCAGTGTTGACCGGGAATCAGATGCAAAGAATCAGAAATGAGAATATTGCTCTCGTGCCAACCAATCAGCATCAACATCCAACAGGTCAAAAATCTAACTCCTGTGACTTTTATCTGATGAACAATATGCACTATTTGTCAGGAAAATGAAAAGGTTCATGAGGAAGAATAACTTTCAAGATTCACAACGATCGGGCCACCGAAAGAAGCACGAAAATTCACCTCAAACCTCAAAAACTGAAACCACGGACTCGCAGCTATTGTGCTATAACTGTCGAAAGCCAGGACATTTCAAGGAAGAATTGTCTCCACCCAATAGTGAGCAAGCATCAAGATAGCAACACTACCCCAAAGTCCATCAAAAGAGAACTGGAGAGAGAGAGAGAGATATAACAAAAGGAATGACAAGCCAGAATCGTCAAACTCCAGAAATGAAAGAAGAAGAAAGGCTATGGTAGTAAACGAAACTCCAGATACCATTGAGGCTGAAAGCAGTTCTCCAGCTCCAGCTCAGAGGGACGAAAGCACTGAAGAGGAAAAAGGACTGTTGTGCCTACTTAATCAGAGTCAGACGAACTGTGCCTCATGACAGATGAAGACGAGGTAAACTCTCAATCATCCTCGTGTTACTCAGCTGAGTCTAGCTCTATTAGAAGTCAAAACTCCGATGAATCAGTCACAGAGATGATGAGGGAGTTCAAAATAATTAAAAACACATACTTTAAGCTAAAAGAGGAGAACTCTCGGCTGATGACTAGCTCCAATTGTGCTAAGGCAAGTTCGAATAGAGAACATTAAGCTAGCCATTGCTAAGAGGAAACTCGAGAAAATTTCTCGCTCTAAAAGAGCAGTATACAGAAAGAGAAAAGAGAGAGCAATAATTGCGTGAAGTTCTGGATAAATTCAACAATTCGTCCAACCTAATGGAACGAATGGTGAACGAGTCTAGACTGCCCGGGGAAAGAATCGGAATTGGTTTTAACCCCAGCTCATCTTCACAAGTCGGCTTGAACAAGTTTTCTAATGCTTACTCTCACGAGAGTTTTCAACAGCATTTGTTCAAGGACCCACCCAGGTGTCTGAGCCTATGACGATTGTTAACAATGTCGAAATACCACAATCAACAAGCCAACCGAAAGGAAGGGTTGTACAACGAATTGTGGAATCTGGAAGAGAGAAATCCTTTAAAGGCAATCCGAGACAAATCTATGTCAAAAGGAATGGACCAAATGGCAATAGACAAGATCTAAACCATAAAAGAGGTCAGCCATAACTGGTAACACGGGTCAATCCAAGAAAAAGACGAATGTTAACCAGAGGAAGTATCGTCCAAAACCAACACGAAAGAACCTACTCAAGGAATTTCAGGAACGGACAATCCAGACAAAACGAAAGATCCTTTCACAAGATCTGGTTATGGCAATGGGATGGACTGGGCCCATCGAGAAGATTGGGTTGAATTTACCCAGAACCTCTCTCTAGAGTAGAATTGAAAAGATTCATCTACGGAAACAAACTAATCATCTCAAGCATTATGAAAATCCTCCTCAAGAATACTTTCGCAAAACATATAATGCTAAAGTTTTTGCCAGCATTCATTATGATTATCGCACATCTAATGGATACAGAGGACCAAGGATGAGTCATGGGCACTCTAGGTTGATGTGAGTTCCAAAGTTGACAGCTAACCCTCAAGGACCCGAAAAACTCAAGGGGTACCTAAAAACATATAATCTTTGTTGCAGGAAAAACAAGTCATATGGTATGTTGATAGTGGATGCTCAAGACATATGATTGGTGATTAAAACAATGCTGAGCAACTTCAGAGAAGTAGATGGACCCAAAAGTCCATCTTTGGAGGAGAAAACAGTGGCCAAAATTCGTGGAAAAGGGGATATATCAAAAAGGGGATAACAATACAGATGTATCCTATGTTGAAGGACTGAAGTTTCAATCTCCCTAAGCACAAGTCAATTCTGTGACAAAGGATATAAAGTTGAATTCTCCATGGACGAGTGTAAAATCGTGAACACAAAGGATGACAAGACAACTTTTAAACTGGTCAACGAAAGAAGAACATGTACGTAATATCTTTGATTTCTTCTAACGCTAACGTTTGTTTTGTGGCCAAAAGTAATGCAGATCTTAGTCAAGAATGTCACAATAAACTAAGCCATCTGAACCTGAAGACAATCAGCAAGCTTGCCAAAAGAAATTCGTGAGAGGTCTGCCTGAAGCATCATACACGAAAGATAAAATATGTGAGGCATGTCAAAAAGGAAAACAAATCAAGTCATCTTTTAAGTCGAAAGATGTGGATGCAAACTCTCGATCTCTAAGCCTCCTACATATGGATCTTTTTGGACCGGTTGATCCAGCAAGTTTAAATGGAAGAAAGTATACTCTCGTTATAGTAGATGACTACAAGAGATATACTTGGGTACTTTTCTTGAAGAAAAAGAATGAAACAGAAACAGTTCTTCCTAAATCATAATCTCTTGAGACAACTTCAAACAGAAAAGGAGGATAAAATCATTCGGATAAGATTAGACCAGGGAACTGAATTTGTCAACGAAGTTATAAAAGAGTTCTGTGCGCAAAATGGAATCTTTCATCAACTCTCGGCAGCACGAACTCCTCAGCAAAACGGAGTAGCCAAAAGGAGAAACAAAACACTGAAAGAAGCTGCACGAACAATGATCTCACATTCAGGCCTACTAAAGAGATTTTGGGCCAAAGCTATAAATACGGCATGCTATACACAAAACAGATCCCTAATCTCACAACAAAACGCCATATGAACTATGGAAAGGTAAAATACCTAGTATTGGTTACTTTCATGTCTTTGGTTGCAGGTGTTTCATACACAACAACGGAAAGAATCACTTAAGGGCCTTTGACGAAAGAGCTGATGAAGGATTGTTCATGGGATATTCCTCAGTTAAGCAAAGCATTTAGAGTTCTAATAAACGCACAATGGTAATTTGAGGAATCCATCCATGTTAAATTTGATTGAACAATCTGAGAAGAATCCATCTGGCATTAAAACGTCAAACAATTCGAGTCAAAGTCCTCAGCAACATGTTGATGAAGAAATTTCAGACGAAGAAGATATACTATCGTCCTACACGAAATATCAGCTAAAAGGTTTCAGAACCCGAACCTACGACTCAAGAAAAGGTCGCAACTCAACAAAATGATCCTGTCATTACCACAACATCCGAACCAATGATTTACATTGATCTACCATAATAATTCCTGGAAATGGATGTTCCAAATCAACAAGATGCATTTGAACCTGACTTTGGTCGTTTCTCTACACTTCACCTCCGTGTATCAGTTGTGTATAATGTATGGAGAATAAAATGTTCAAAAGGACTGAGGAGAACCAAGCAAGAATTGAAATCACTAGTGTATCATCATATTTCTAATTCACTCAGGACAAACTCAACACTTAAACAATTCCAAAAGAGTTGAATTTTACCTTAATTAAAAACCCAAAAAAAAAAAAAAAAAAAAATGCCACCGGGCGTTTTTTATTTATCAAAAGACTATCTTTCTGCTCGAAATAATCCATAAGAACTCGCGCACCTATGCTTATCTATCGGCGAAATAAGAGAACAACCATGGAGAGGATCGCAAATATCCGCGAAGTAAAGTCTTATTTAATCATCTCTATTCGCGGAACTGATCATCTGCTCCAGATCCGTACTATCAATGCTATCGGAAAAACTATCCATCAGTTTGGGAAAAAGATAATAGAAGTTAGTGGAGAACTATGTTGTCGAGACCAACTCACATCAGAAATGTCATAGGAAACAAAATGGGTACTATCAGTATAACAAGATGAGTTATAAGAATGGGCTCAATTGTTAAGGAACAAAGTCATCCGTCCTGTTGCTAAAGGGGTATTGCCAAGAAGAATGAAAATTGATTTGATGAAACCCATTCACCCCCGTAGCTAAAGACGTGGAGGATATCGAAATTTTTCTGGGCCTTTGCAGCTCATAAAAAACTTCAAATAATGATTATATACAATAATATGCGAATTGTCACACACACACACATCCGGAATAGAGAGATTATTGTGCGGCTAGACCTATGCATGCTACTCTTTAAATGACTGCCGTGCAAGAAAAAGTATAAGTGGGTTGAAGCAATGCCAGAATGGCATTCGCAACCACTCACCAAATCCTATACCCCAATTCGCCAGCAGACGATGACGAAGGGACAACTGCTAACCACCTCAAAACGAGAAAGGGGACTCACTTTGAATTGGTATCGAGAATAAAAACTCAAGTCTGCCATGGGAGTCTCAATTCTAGAGTCCTGATTGATTATCTTACTCTCAGCACGTCTTCTATATCTTACTGGGTTTGGATTGTGGCTTGCTACTGAAAAAGCGCAAGACTCGGCCTGAGTCCTACAGAACACTACTTCCTCGCGATATAAAAAGAGACTAATAATCTATATCTAACATGATTAAGTTCAATATTTTACTGTTGATGATATCATTACTTCGGGAGCAGAATTCCAAATCTTTTGTATGATAAATCAAGTTCTGCTTAAAATCTTTATAGGCATAAGGCATAGTATGAGTTTATATTTGACCAATGAGCATGTTAAGATGGGAGACATTATCTATTATGACATAGTAATTTTGTATTATGAACATAGGATATATCAGATGATGCTTAACAGACATTGCCCCAGGATAGGATAAATAGCATTAAAATATCGCATTAAGGATCAAGGCCCAGTTTTTAGGAGATAATCTGACCGCACACAAGAAAAACCTTTATTAACATCGTCACAGTTATTGCTATATATGATAGAAAAAAAGTAATCAAGTATATACCTATTAAAAAGGTCCTATATGAAGCAACATCCCTTATGTATACTAGAGAGAGACTTTGTATAAAGATGAAGAGGAAATAGAGGTGGTAGCTTCGGACCGTAAAAAAAACTATAATTAAAAACGTAAGGCAAGATTATCGGCATATTGATCAGGAACACATTAACTATTTACTTCATAAGGAGAAAAAGAGTTTTTTTCCGTTAAAGGTAACAGAATAAGGATAGAGCGAGAGATGTAGAGGCCACTGATCGATCTTTTGTTTGTGGCTCTATAGGTGTATCGTGGGTTTGCGATTTCAGCTAAGCCGAAAGGAAATCCATTTAAGTGCAACTAAATAAAGATATTAAGATTATCTTATAAGGTAACACAAAGGTTGGACTTTGGTATCCGAAAGGAAGGATCATTTGATCTAATTGGGTATTCAGATGCAGACTTGTCTGGTGATGTCGGAATTGATCGAAAAGTTACCTCAGGAACTGCAGTTCTTAGGGGGGAAGACTTGATTCATTGGTTTCAGCAAGAAACAACATTCTATTTCTACAAGTACGGCTGAATGCCGTAATATATAGGCAGCTGGAATTGTTGTGCTCAAATATTATTGTGATGACACCATCAACTGAAGGGATTTATGGTATATAATGCACGAGAAGTGAGCATCAAATGCGATAACATGAGTGGCAATTGTATTACAACATAATCCTGTCT
>VALG01008122.1:0-17285 GCA_009835305.1 Ipomoea purpurea | reverse complement strand
ATTTATTCCGTCACTTGTAGAGTATGAAATCTATGACGGGCTGATTAATTAAATAATTCTTTATATTACTTAAAATTAATTGTTCGATCAAACTCGGTACAGCTAAGATGATTATTTGGATAATAAGGACAATTATTCATAATTATAAAATATTGGAGAAGAAAACAATAAATATGTATGCTGTGAAATATTTTCATTATATGAAGATTTAACTTGTAATTAAGACAAAACGTATATTGGTTGGTAGAGTATGTGTGGGAAGGGCTGGGGAATAAAGTTTGGGGGTCCAACTGGTAGCCGAAACGACGGCTTCTCACTCGGTTGAAGGGATTTAAAATGCTTTTTGGACGAAATTAAGCAATTTCAAATTTGCATGATATTGATGCCCCATTTCTACTCTAGATTTTCTAATATTTTCTTGTCCTTCTTTATTTCTTCATTCCAGAATATTATAGTTATATAAACATAGATACAAAATGGTCAACAATTTTCATCTCAATTACGCTTTTATTCCCAAACTCTCTTATAAGGGGATAGCCATTTTCTTAGCTTAAATAAACTGCCCTTGAAGAATTCCAAGTACAAATATATTCAAAAGTAAACGAACGTACAAAACCAAATTTACTAAATTATAATTTATACCATACGTCCGCGTTTTGAACCAGTCCTTCCCCTTATGATTTGCAAATGTTTGGTTCACATCTTTAACTAAATCATAAATATGATCGTCCCGAATAATATTCTTCATCATGTTAACCTTTTACACCTTATATAATTGTATTTATAGACAATAGAGATGGTAGATGTATGGACTAGGGACGATGAAAAGTTGAAAGGTCGTTTTGCTATCCCAACACTTCTCGAGACCCTAATAGAAAGGGTTCAGGGTAGCTTAATCAAGTTTGGAGTAGAGAAAAAAAAAATACTGTCACTGAGTTTGGGAAGGGTTTTGAGTAGTAGGAGTACTAAATAATGTTATGTATATATATATAATATTATTTGGTTAAAATAAGTATTTAGTTTGGGTAGCGCTGGACGTGTTAAACATGATTAAACGGGTAATGAAATTATAACAAAGAACTGTAGTTCTATAATCTAATTGATTCGAGAAAGACTTTAGTAGCATGCAATCCTACTAAGATAAAAGATCAGGTGAAAAAACACTCCCCCCCACAGTGAAAGAAAAGAAGAAAAATACGACTGATTTGATCTATCCATTTAATAGATCAAGTTGCTAACAAATAATGAAAAATGGGTGATGCTAATTATATAATTGGTCATGTTTTTTTTTTAAAATAAAAATAAAATCTCTGATTATTCCTGATTATGATCCATTCTCACTTTTTACACGAGGATTATATTTTCATTTTGAATTTTTGAGGATATTGTGAAGTGTATTTTGTGGGGTGGGGTGGGGGTGAAAGTGGGACAGTTGGAATTTAGTTAAAATGGAGCCTTAAACATTGAAAATTGAGAAGTTTGGTTCCGTAGGGAAGAAGGGAAACTTATAAGAAGAATATTTATATTTATATATATATATTAGAGAAAATTAATGAAAGGGATATGAGGGGCCCAAAAGTAAATGGCCTCATAAACCCACTTGTAGTTTGGAAAGGAGAAATGGTTTCCCAATTGCGGCTATACCCTTCTCTCTCATACTGTCATTTTTATAAAAATGATTTACCTTTTTAAATTAAAATATTATATTTGTTTTTATTAGTTGCGAGTCAATGCGGCGTTTGCGTGTGTGGGTTGAACAGCTCCTTTTTTTTTTTTTTTTATAAATAAATATTTACAAAAAAAAAAAAAAAAAAAAAAAACTAATATATGCAGAGAAACGTCTATTTTTTGCAATTGGTTTCTTTTCGTAAAATATGTAGTTGAGTGGGAATCTCCTGTTTATTGGATTCTAATAAAATACTCACTTCTCTCCCACCAGACATACAAATTTTATACAACTTTTTTTTTTATAACAAGGTATTTCTTTTTAGTAAAGTGACTCTCGGGAATACTATTAACTATGTTATAGTATATTATTTATTTATACATACTTTCTCAACCTAATAAAATAAATAGTCAATGTTCCATTAAGATTCGAACATGTGACCTCTATTTGAGAGAGACACAATCATGCCGCTTTAATAATGGACAAATTGATATATTCTTATTTTCGTTCACAATAAATGCATGGTAATAAAAATGTTGATATGTATTTTGGTAATGAATTATAGATATTGTTACTAAGATTGATATATTATTATTTTTTTGAAGAAACAATGAGAATAATAAAAGAGGAAAGAACTAAGCATCTTGTACTCAAATGACATGTAGTGACTCTCCCATGTATAGAGCTCATGAGACGAGGCTCAGTAGAGGCGATGTTGACTCTTTGTGCTTCAATAGGTTGAGAAAGTATGATTGGACAGATGGTTGTGGTTGTGTGTTGGTGGTGTGGTAATAAAATATGAAAATGGCTTGAGAAGATAAATACGAGAAAATAAAGAATCTAGAAAATGTCTTCCGATTAAAAATGTAGGATTCATTTTCCGCTTTGAATTTGTTTCCGTTGACAGAATAAATATTTTTCTTTCACTTTATTTTCATAAAATAATTTTCGTAAGTCATTTTAGAGTTTATAAATGACCCTAATGAAAAGTTTTGGTCACATTATCATGATCCTAAAGCTTTATTATAATCTTAGATTAAATTAGATATACCATATCGTATAAATATATATATATTTCTTTGGATGCATATGCTTTAAATTTGATCAAGCACGAAATATGAATTTAACAGATGTTTTTATATTTGAGCACATTATATTGTCCATTTTCTTTACCCAAAAGGATATGGACATCGCACCTTATATTTAATTAATAAAAATCTCAGTTTTTTTATACTTTACATTACTTGCAATGACTTTAGTTTTCAATCCAAACACAACTTCTAACAATTTATTATAAAAACGTAATTATTGTACTGTTATCCCACTTTAAGAGTGAATTCCATTTTTGGTCCTACTGTCATGGGGCGTTTTTAATTTTAGTCTACCTTAATTTTTTTGTCATTTTATAACTACTATTATTGAATGTGTTCCACTTTTACCCACCGTTAGTATTTTCATCAAGAGGCCGTGTAATCTAGGGGTATTTTGATCTTTCTTCTCATCCAAGACTATGTTTGATTAAAGAAATGAGAAGATTAACATAAAACCTAAGAAACCTCGCGGCCCATGTTGGAACGAAAAAACGATGTAGCTTTGGCTTCCTATTCTCGTTGTTCGAAGAGCCATCTTCGAATATCGGATGAGGAGGACGAAGCGCATGGATTAAAAGAGAAGAGACAAACATAAAAGACCAAAATACCCTTTGATTATACGGCCTCTTGACGGAAATATTAACGGTGACTAAAAGTGAACACATTCAATAACAGGGTTGTAAAATGGCAAAAAAAATTAAAGTGGACTGAAATTGAAAACGCCTCTATAACAGTAGGACCAAAAATGGAATTCACTCCACTTTAAAAGCACTCTTACAAAAACAGGAAAAATAAACAAAACAATATTATGACGATTTCGACAGTTCTACATCAACAGTCGATATGATGTTCATTTATCTGTTCATAACTACTTTCTCAACCTACTGAAACACAAAGAGTCGGTCAATACCGTCCACGCTGCTGGAGCTCAAATCCATTACTTCCATTCGAGAGAGCCACATTTATGCCTCTTGACTATAAAGTCTTTGGCATTTTAACTTGTACGTATACTTAATGGAATATCTGTGTACTCCCACTCTATACTCCCTACTTTTACTTACACACAAATCTTGATGTAGACATTTGTATTGAGACACACATGAAAAAATAACTTATCAGAACTCGTTATATCATGAAGTAAAATTGAGGGAGTATGATTTGAGAATACATATGCAGTATAACTCATACTTAATTAACCATTGTAGGTAGCTAGTAGCAAGAGATAATGCTTTCCAAAGAGTACTAATAAACAATCATGATTCACCAGACATTCTCGGATTACTTAGGACAAGAAGTAATTGCAAGACAATAAACTATGTTAATTAATAATAATCAAAGGAATGAATCATCTTGAGGGAGGATGTAATTATTATGAGAGCACACAAGTAAAAGCGACAGCGATATGATAGTTGGGGATGAAATTTTTGAAGCCTCTCTCTTTTTGTCAATCATTTTTCCATTATGTGCTCTTTCTTTCCTTCCCCCATCATTGCATTCAACCCCAACTTTCAACTCCATATATATATATATATATATATATATATATATTTCACCATTATATTATTCAATTTACCCCTTTAAAAAATATGTTTAATGATTGTACTCCCACTATTGAAAATTATAGAATTTTCGACCACTTGAAGTGATCTTAAATCAAGTTGTAAGCAAAAAGTGGTCGAAAATAGCAGCAAAGGTTTTTCCGGATACTAAAAGTGGTCGGAAACAAGGCTTTCAACTTGATTTAAGATCACTTTCAGGTGGTCGGAAATTTCAGAATTTCCAGTAGTGTCTATAACTGCATCTTTTGAAGGACCTTAAAGAAAATATGTTTAATGATTTTACCCTATAACTGTATCTTTTGAAGAACCTTTTGGAGAGATTTCGTCTGTTGCTAGCTACTGATCTTGCGAGTATTGTAAAGCTTAAATTTTTATAAATATATATCTTGGACATAGATTATGATATAGATCATGATTCGAATGCATGCATCTATTTGTTGCCAAATACTTCTCTAGTAAGTTAACATTATTTAACAATAATAACAATAATAATAGAGTAATATAGTGTAAGCTAGCTAGGAAAAATGGAAAATAGGAAACTATTACTTTAAGGAAAGAGAAGCAAAGAAGTTCAAAAGTGGGTATGAAATTCGGAGTTGACCAATACAATTCCATCATTATTTTAAAGGCAGATACTATGTCTTTTTTTAGCTTCATTATTTCTCATACAAAAGCATCTTTCTTTATTTTATTTTTCAGAATATTGAAACCCCCCACCCCCTCCCTTCCCTACCCCTACCCCCACCCACCCCACCCACACCCTTTTCTCTTAATTCTAACGCTAGTGTTGTCCACCACTCGCAAGAACCTTAAGCAACTTTGAAAAAAAAATAATGTTTATTTATTTATGGTTGAATTGAATATGTAGTGAAAGATATATAGAGCCTATTTATGTTTCTTGATTTATAGGTAACCCATGGTTTAAGACTATCATGAATGCAAGTAAAATGTGATGAGGACCGCTAAGCTGCGTGGAGAATCAAACATTTACTTATTGCTTGCCATGTACGTAGTACACTACAATGATGTTTTAAAACAACATTAATATCTTTTGAACTTGCAAAACGTACAAGTAGCCTCTTGACATGAAGTGAGGAGGTTGATATATAATCCGTGTTTCTCAAAAAATAACCATGATTTGATGTATTGATTTGTCATTGTTGTTTATTTAGAAGTATTGTAATAATTTATTGTTGATTGTTGTATGTTATATGTATATAGTTCTTAGGTTATCACCAATAGTTGGTTTTTTGCACAAATTTTAAGATGCCAAGTATGAGAGAATAAGAGACGGGGAAAATAAAACAAGAAAATGAGTTTTCAGGAAAAGAAAGAAAAAAAAAGCTATGGTAACGCGCTCGGCCAAGCGCGGTTATTGCACCTCACACGAGAAATGGCGTTCCCTTTTCAATTTTGGTGGGGCCCATGTCAGAGTCGAAAAACCGCTCTTTGTGGATGCTCGTACCTCTTCTCTCTCCTCACACTCTCTCTTCCACTTCAACCAAATATTCGTCAAAAACTGAGAAAAAACCATTATTGTGGTTGCTCTTAGTTTAACAAGGGTTTTCGCCACTGAAAAAGATCAAGAGTACAGTTTCTCATAATAAAACTAGTTATTTTTTTCTATCACCTAAAAATAAACTGAGCTGTTTGTGTGGGCAATGCTAGTTATCATGTTTTTAGTAATACAATAATAATTCTAATTTATTTGCAATTATAATAATAAGAAGTGAATGTCAACAAACACCAAAACTAGCGAATAAGTGTGTGATCTACGTTGAAGCTTTGTGTGGGCTTTAAGCTTTGGGCCTAGAACGATTTAGAACCCAAAGTCATCTACGTTGAAGTTAAAATGGGGCTCATATGTTGTCCAGGCCCAAATTCCGTGCAGTGGCAAATTATATTATGCACCAGGGTGTACAATGCATTGTATTACGTTAAGAATTTATGTGCATTATATATTATGTTAAGATTATGTGTATTATGTTAGAAGTACAATTATGTACTTACAAAACAGGAGATTTTTAAGACGCACAATGTATTGTGCACTCTGATGCAAGTCATATTTGGGAGAAGAGAAATTACTCGTGAGCTATCCGATTTTATAAATATTTGAATTTGATTTAGCTACTGTTGAACCAAGATCGAGTAGTTCGAATAACGAGTCAAGTCGGCAACTCACGTCCCTAATCGATTTTGCTTCTTTTTTTTTCTTTAATTTTTTTACATCTATTTTATACCAAATATACATATAATATTACAAAGTTAACTAATATATTTATATGCTTATGTAAGTTTATATGTTAAAAAGTAGTCATAACCTAGATGTAATAGTGATTGTAAATGGGTTAATAAGTCAAAATTTGGGTGGTTTGAGTTTGCAAAAATGCGTTTAAGCGCTAGGCGGTGACCGATCACCTAAAATTTTGACAGAATCGCCTTTCTAGGGGGTCGTTTAGGCTACATTAGGTTATCAGTTAGTTATTTTTTTTTTCTGTATTTTTTAAATGAATTTTTTTCATCAAATCTATGTCATTTTTAGTGAAATAACACTAAATTGTTCAAATTGATCCCAAACAAACAAAATATAATATAAAAAAATTAAAATCAGATACTCTAATATTAATACTTCTTGAGTTATGACTTTGTATTGTAACCCTTATACTATTATTAGTTCAACAACATCTATCTATTCGGAATCCTTTCCTAGTGCAAGAATTGCATTGTATACATTGCTAGACATCAGCCCTATGAGTTTAGCTATGGCCTATATACACATAGCATTTGAATACACACAACTTGTAACCCTATTTTCCACACTCTCATATACACACGACACAGTATGTTAATGTTATGTTACAAAATTAAGGATTTTGTGAATGAAACAACTATAGACAGGAAGTGCAACACTGTTGCATTAGTTCTGCAGGGACAAGCCTGAATAAACTGGAGACTTCTTCCTCAGAGCAGTGACCCATTTTCTCTCTGCACAAATGCCTTTTCTCACCACTATCTGATGATTCTTTGAATTCTGAAACAGCTTCAATAATCTCTTCAACAACATCAACAATCACTCCCTCAACCCCCATCTTGTATTGCATGTACACCACCCCATCCACATTGCTGCAATAATAATGGGTTTCGTTTTATTAGGGCACGAAGGAAACCCGCAATCACTACCTGAAACCCTTGCGCCCATAGTTAACTGGTTTAAACCAAAAAGGCAAAGGCAAATAGGCAGTTCCTGTTGGGAGTTACCAATTAACGGTCTGACCAGTTAGGGTTTCCCCTGATTGGTTTTATATATAGTAGTCTGCAACTTACTTGAGCTGGCCATATGTTATCAGGAAAGATTGGAGTCTTTGATTCTTGCAATGGCTTTTGGATCTCTCAAGATGGCTTTCACCTCAGACACAATTCCTTGCAGGCCACCTCCCAAGCATAGCTTCATCGCCTCGTCTAACGAGTTTCTTCTCATGTCTGAGTGGATTTCATTTCCTCCATTGCTTAGGAAGAAAACCTGGAGATCAAGATCTGGCATGTCAGAATGCACTCAAACAAGAAAACAAATATTCGCCCCGAAGGTTAATTAAACTGCTTACAGGGTACACATTTTGCAGCTTTCGGGTTAAAAGGGCTGCATCGGGTTGAAAAGACGAGAACATGATCAATCTCTCGTCGCCATGCTCAAACACCACCTGCATACCAGATAAACGAACGTGTTCTGTCTCAACTAAAAGCTTAAATTGTTCGTTTATACGTTCAAACACTTAAGAGCCAGCTAGCATACCTGCAAGGTTACTTGAATGACCCTAACGAGTTCTTCCTCTGTATAAACCCTGTTGTTATCAAACTTCAATTCAATGTTAAAGCCCAGGAAGGACTGATTTGCTGAAATGCATCTTTCAATGTACATAGATGATCGTCATCTTCAACCTCCCACTCGACGATTCTCCCATCTTTTGTTCTTCTGTATAGAGGCTTTCTCACCTGTTTCCAACCAAAAAATAATTGCATAATCAACTCCATAACCCATAACCATAGTCTTAATTGCAGTCAGATTTGGAAATTAAGGATTAGTGATTTTCATTACGTTTTGTTCATTCCTCTGAGGTCCGTAGGAAAGAAACTCATCTAAACTCAGGTCTGTAACTCTCTTCTCAACAATTACGCCCTGAAAACAAAACAACAACAATCCATATAAGGCAGTTCAGGGCCTTTGAATAGCATTATGATAGAAGTAATGAACTGACCTTTTCTTCAGTAAAGAGGAATACATCATGGAAAATAACCGGACAGCCATCCTGTGTTACCTGCAAAGACATTTTGGTTTACTCTTTCACCTAATGATCTCGAAGGAAGGGAGAATCCGAAAACAGTACCTGAACGTCAAATTCAACGAAATCAAGATCAAATTTTGCGGCGTTGCGGAAGGAGCGGAGTGTGTTCTCTCTGATAGCTTTCATTCTCCGATCAGAAAACTCCGGCATATTCATCCCGCTCCCTCGGTGTCCCATCACCACAAACTTCTTCTCCTTGTTCTTCCACAACACCTTCCGGCCGCCTCTTTTTCCGTCGTCGTTCCCATTTTCCCCACCTGACACAAATCCAAAACCGACCCCCATTTTCCAAAACCGGAAGAGATGAGATGAGAAAACCCAACAAAATTCACACCCAAATGATCATTTAGAAATTCCAAAACAGAAGGTGAGACCTTGGGCGAAGCAGGAAGAGGTGGAAAAGGACAATGTAGCGTTTTCTGGGAGTTGATCAAGAACGGGCACTTCCGGAACAAGAACAGCCATTATGGTTACGTTGTTGGAAGAAAATGGAGAGAAAAATGAAGACGTTCGATTCTGGTAATGGATAGGTCTTTAAAGGGTGATCGAAGAATTAGGATAATCTTGGATCCACCGATAGTTTAGGAGGTATGTAAGTGTATATACAACGGTAAACCATTACGTGTGCAGTGTACAGCAAATATGGTTTCTTCTTCTGGATTTTTCTTTCAACTTCTCAGGAAGACCCAACACCAATCACCAAACACACTGCAACCTTCAATGCTGGGCTCCACTTATTACCGTACTCTCAGATTATAATTTTAATTTTTAATCACAATAACAATTCCATTTGTAATTAAAATAAAAATGATAGAATTACTTCTAACAGTAAAAATATTGTTGATGTGATATACTTTAAATTTATAAATTTATTTTGAGTTAGTTGATTAGTTATGTTTTGAGAGTGTTAAATTAAATTATTATTTAAAAAAAAAAACTCAATAGTTAATCAATCATAATTTATCAAGTTAATCCTCTGTGTCAAACAACCCAATTGATAGATTATTATTGTTTATAAAAATAATTATTTTGTTATTGATGTCCTAACTAATTTTGACGCGTTAATAAACATTTCTAGCTACTATTGATCTTGTAATAACTTAGAAAAAAAAAAGAAAAAAAAAAAAAGAACAAACAAACTTTCTTTAACTATTAGTTTGACTAGCATGTCTTGAAACTTTAACCGGTAAAAGATCACAACAAAGTTTGCTTATGTCAATCAGCTGACAAAGGACAACCAGTTTAGATGGTCTAATGTAAATTAACTTAGATTGCTTATATCAATCAGCTGACCAAATTTAACTTAGATTGCTTATATCAATCAGCTGACAAATTAGATTGCTTATATCAATCAGCTGACAAAGGACAACCAAGTCTAGATGTCTATAGCTGGCCGTCCTCACCAAGAAGACCAATCGATAGTTTCTATATGAATCAAACTTGTTGGGGTTAATTTGATAGATGATTGTTGTTTACGGAAGTTAATTTTATTGTTGATGCCCAAACTAATGAAAATATTACTTGGACTCCAAAGTTCTACTCCTTATTTTTACTTGACATTTTGTTGAAATCACATGATGAAAATAACTCATCATCTCTTGTCATATCAGGAAGTTTAAAGTAAGCAAAATAGAGATTGAAAGTCTAAGTTAAAGTAAGCAAATAGAGATTGAAAGTCTATATAGTAGAACTTCATCAAACTAATTTTGCCTTGTACATAAATATTTGATCATATCACAACTTTAACATATCTTTTCTTTAACAGCTGCTGATTAAATAATGATTTAATGAAAGCAGGTTTTGTATGAATGACAATATTTCAGCTAGCATAAGAAATTTCATGTCTCATTTAAGTAAGGAAATATCCATTGTTCAATTGTAGACCTGGCATTTTGATGCTACAAAGGATAAGTATGAAACTAAGAATTTTACATAGTTGTCCAATCTGTCAATCCTTAGGATAGACATTCATTCATGTCTTGCAAAACGCCCATCAATCCTTGAATGTTCTTCTCTGCACACAAACCCACCAAGCTCCAGGGCATGGCGGTTTGGCGTTCTTTTATGGGCGAATAGCCTTCAGTCAAACTCTATAGTTTTGCAAATACCGGTTTTCTCTTCTCTCTTTGAGCTGAGATTGCCTCTTTCAAATCATCGGATGGAAGGACGGCAGAGTTCCATGTTGCGACGTAGTCTAAACCTTGCTCCACTGTCAAATCTCTAGTGTTCAACAACACGGCTTTTGTTCCAATCACAGCTAGGGGAGACTTTGCTGCTATTCCTGCAATGTACAGCCAAAGCGAATGTTATTGTTGCAACACATTTAAACCTTTTTTCTAAATCTTAAAATATACGGAGTAGCAATTATGTCTTCCAGATAACAAAGGATTCGTCAATAAACAATCGTGCTGGATAAAATCCTAAGTCCCTGATTCTCTTATACAGTTCCCCACCCATGCAGGCACCTGATAATATCCTGGATCAATAACTTTTGTGCGCACTGGACTCTTTGGGGTACGGTTCAGTTCCTTTGTTCCATACAGCATAAACTACAGCTACATGTCAACTTTTAAAGCCACATTTCAAATGAATTACCAAGAAGAGCTCTTGAACCGCTGTAGTTATGTGTGTTGCATGGCATCAATTTTTGCATAACTTTGTTAAGAAACCACATGCATACCCATGGCTCATGAATTATAAGATGCAAATTGCAATTGCTTGATGAAGCCCCCTTGCATCACAGCAGACTGACCAATTTCTGCTTGATATGATGCTTTCCACTTCCGCTGGATTGGGCCAGCAGGGGCATTACATGCACTTTTTACAACTAATGCTCCATGTGGCATGAATACAACATAACGAGTGACACATAAATGACAATTAAAAACATGATACATGGAAAGAAGAATGTAAGTGTATGAGCTAAAGCAGGAATCTGTTCTCCGTGTAAATCATTCTGAAATAATCTTGCTTCTCTGTTCGAGTAACAAGGGAACATCCTGATTCAGTAAAAGCCAAAGGTCTGTTGATTTATCAAAAGATTGATAGGTAATAGCATTCGTTTGTACGATGTGTTCATAACATAGGGGTTCAGACTTCAGACCGGATCGCATATAAAACTGATTACCATATCATGCAATGGACCAAATCAACGCATTTCATGTCATTTTACATTTTGAATAATTACAGCAAAAAATAACTTGTCATGACATGAAGAACCCAAACAGTAGGGGCAACACAGTACAAAGAACCCTTTAATTCTTTAAATCACATGCAGATATAGTGATATATGAAGAATTGCAGATTTTAGCAATGATAACCATATACAAAGCAAGTAGGTTTTGGAGCATTAGCTAAATGCAATAGCAGACCAACACAAGTGCTGCCTGTAAGCAATTTCATTAACTCAATGATCTTATCATGAAACTAATTTAAATAGAACAATTAGGAAAATTGCAAATAGGATTAATTCAAAGAAAATTACCCTCAGCAATACTCTTACGCCCTCCTCCAATGCTTCCTTGGTACCGAAAACCTTAGAAACCAAGCCTAGCTCCTTAGCCTCCGATCCCGAAAATCTCCGGCCGGTCAAAGACAACTCCATTGCATTTCCGAACCCGACGATACTCGGAAGCCTCTGGAGGGTCCCGAGGTCAGCTGCAAGGGCCAGGTCAACCTCTTTAACTGAGAAAAAAGCATCGGCCGCACAGTACCTAATGTCACAGGCGGTAATGATATCAATTCCACCGCCGATGCAGGCGCCGTGAACCGCGGCAATCACAGGCTTCCTGCACCTCTCGATCGCCGTCACGGCGTCCTGCATAAATTTGATGTCACGTCGGAGCTTCTCGCGAGTGCGGCCAGGTTCAGACGATTGGGATTCAACAGCGACCGAGCCTAGGGTATCGACCTCGATGCCAGAGCAGAAGTGTTTCCCGGCTCCGGCCAGGACGATGACGGCGACGTTGGGGCTTTCGTCGAGCGATGCGAGGGCCTTAGGGAACTCCGTGAAGAAGTCGCGTGAGAGAGCATTGAAGCGTGCGGGTCGGTTCAGGTATACGGTAACGACCCGAGAATTTGCAGGTTTATGAATTACTTGCAGCGATTTGTATTTCTCCTCCATTTTCAATCGATCGGAAAATTGAAAGGTCAACGGTATCGGTATATACGACGGATATTGTAGGTGAAAGTGAGGTCGCTTCACGAGTGGTTATACTCCAAAATTTAATAAAAATATGTACGATTAGTATGTTTAAATTTTTTATTTTTTTGGAACGCAAAAACAGAATATCATTACTGATCATAATAAGTGCGAAATACAATCAGGTGGGGCACTAGTCCAAACCCCTGAGACAGCTCTAGAAACGGTTGTCCGTGCGAGCTCATGAGCCACACGATTCGCTGACCTCTTGATATGGGAGACACTTACATTCCCAATATCCTTAGCAATCGACTGACATTGCTTCACTACTAACCCAGCATAAGAAAAATCAGAAAGACAAGAATTAAACGAAGTACAAAAATTTAAACAATCTGACTCTAACATGACATTATTAAAAGCCTGTGTCTTGAGCCAAGTTAAAGCCTCTTAACCCCTTGGACTTCTGCCATATACGGATCCTCCTCGCCTATCAACCTGTTACACTTTGCCGCGATAAAAGTCCCCTCATGATTACGTAGCACAATGCCGTACCCAGCCCCTATCCTGGACACCGTGGCGTCGATGTTGCACTTGATAAAATTAGAAGGTGGCGGACACCAAGTAGATAATGACTCGACATTGACGTGATCATGGTTACGGCTTATGTAGACGTCCTTCCACTCGGCCTGAAGCTTATTCAGCTGCTCACTCGCCCAGTCCATAGAAATTGCCTTCCCTCGCAAACCATATCATTTCGGGCGTTCCACACTATCCAGAACACTGCTGCCATCTTTGTTACATGCACCGCATTTGGTAAGCCGAACCAGTCCTCCATGCATACAGCTAGACTACGACATTGCCGCACGTTCAGGCTGTCCCAGAGATTTTGTGCCAACGCACAATCAAAGAACAAATGCTCAGCTGTTTCCATATTGAAACCACAGATCGGGCATCCTCCCCCAATCCACACTCGCCGTGCGTGTAAATTTTCCCGAACTGGTAAAATGCCGCGAGCACATCGCCACATTAAATTCTTCACCTTCGGGGGAATTGGCTGTGCCCATAATTTTTTCCACGATTGAAATATGCCCGTGTTCACATTCCAAGCTGAGTCCCTCGTCAATAGATGATAGCCCTGCTTAACAGTATAGCATCCCCGGATATCCCCTATCCACCTCCAAGAATCCCGGAGGTGAATATTCAGAGGGGTCCCCCAAACACTGCAAAATAATGCAATTCAACCTAAAATAACATGTTGACCTGGTAACATGCTGACGTGTCAGTTATCGAATTTTAAAATATTTTTTAAATTTTATTTTAATATATTTAAATTAAATAATTATTTAAAAATTAAAAGAAAAAAAACTCGTCTTCTTCGTTGAGAAAGCAACCCAGTAGATCCCTTCTCAATGGAGAAGGCAACCCAATTGCATTCTCACATTTTCACCAGAGAAGATAACCCAGTTGCGGGTTGCCTTATAGGCTATCTCCCCATTGAAGTAGTAGTTTTTTTAATAATTATTTTATTTAAATTTATTAAAATAAAATAAAAAATATATTTAAAATTAGGTAACTCTCACGTCAATATGTTACTAGTTCAACATGTTATTGAATTGCATTATTTTGCATTGTTTGAGAATCTAATTGTAATTTTTTTTGAGTTCCGTGATCCAAGTACAGCTTGTTATGTAGTTGGATTACTTAAATAACTTCTTTTTTTTTTTGAAAGGGGATTACTTAAATAACTTATTTGACCTTTATTCCAATTATATCAATTATTATCAATAAAAATGGTTTGATAATTTTGTAAATAGATTTCTTTTTTCTATCCGCGTAAGTGAAATTTCCACAAAAATTATCCCTTCTCATAAATACAACAATATTTAATTCTCAATACAAAAATATATCATATCCTAAAAAAATATTATTTAATCTATGTCTCATCAAATGGGACAATATATTAGTAAAACTATATTTAATTTATTATTTGGTTTTTGAGTACTTGGGTTTCCTTATTTTGCCTTACAAGAGTCTAAAGCATTAACAATTTTATGGTTTTAGTAATTAGATATGTGTACAGAATATGGGCGTCAATGGTTCTATGGTGTAGTGGTTAGCACTCTGGACTTTGAATCCAGCGACCTGGGTTCGACTCCCGGTAGGACCTTCTATGTATTTTAATAAACAACGTTTTGAATTTTGATCAGTTCCTCCTTATAGATGCCTAAATCCCATTTGATCTGAAAGAACATTTTCCAACCATGTAAATAAGTTGTGTATTATATTTTCAAAGGAACTGTTATAGAATTTAAACTCAAAATTTTAAAATAATTTGACATGCATTTGGTCAAAAAGTATGTAACCCATTTATTTAATTTGTTGCATATATATACGCTGGAGAGTATGTATATGTCATACTCGTCTGAAATATTTTTATCGTTTCATTCCCTTGATATTGATATATATTTTTCAATCGCACTGAATTGTCATATATATATTTCTTAACATTTTGAGACGGAACATTGATTGTCACAAAACCTTAATTAACTAACATGACAGGTTTGATGAGATGCTGAGAATCAACCTGGCATTCAATGGCGAAAAGACGAGGACCTACGGTTTCAATTGACACGTAACTCGCACTGCACGTTAAACATTATCATACGAGCAATATAATAGTAACACGACATATTCACATGTACAAGCTGCTAAGGATGGTACGTTTTGAGGCAACCAAATTAAAGGATCATAGTGCATGTTGTGGGGTTACATTCTTACAGCTACCACAAATATATATTACCTACCCATATAATTAATAAATTGTTGGGGAAAAAATGTGGTTTTATAACTACATTTGTAATAAGATCACTTGTTGGGAGCAATACATAATTAGATATCATTAATGCTATACTTAAAAATATTTGTTGAATTAGGTTTCACAAGACATTGCTCTCGTTAGGAGTTGATGAGCTAGGTAATTTGACTGTACTTTTGATTATAATACATTTGATCTGGTCCACACAAGGTATCGCCAATGTATGTGCATAGTTTCATTCTTTATCAATACCCAACCACTATCCCATCCATCATATCACTGCTGGAAATTATGAAATTTCCGACCACCTGAAAGTGGATCTTAAATCAAGTTGAAAGTCTTGTTCCGACCAGTTTTGATATCCGGAAAAACCTTTGTTGCTATTTCCGACCACTTTTTGCTTTTAAATTGATTTAAGATTACTTTCAGTGTTGTATATATCTATCTCCAGTACACTCTCTCTGTGTTGTATAGTATCTGTGTATTTATGGTCTCCAATCTCCATCATCATTTTGAACATATATATATATATTATATATATATATATATATATATATATATATATATATAAATATATGTATGTGTGTGTGTGTGTGTGTTGTGTGTGTGTGTGTGTGTATGTGTGTGTGTTGTGTGTGTTGTGTGACAATGTCAATTTTTATTGTGAAGTTAACCAATAAAATTACAAGTTTTTTTGGCTCAACGACGATAACTCCACTATTTTGTGTGTGTGTATATATATATGTGTACATTTCTCTTCTTAGTACACAAATTAACCCTTTTGGACATGATTGTTTAGTAGTTGTGGTGATGGGGTAGGTAATTTAAATTCCCCTTTTATAGATAATCATATAGTAGTGTAGTATGCAGTTATAGGTTAGTCGAATGAGAGAGTAGAGTGGGTAGTTGTATATAGTTTTTTGGTAGGAAAGTGGTAGAGATTTTTTATTGTTTCTGCACTCCCATAAGAATAACCAATCATATTAATTAGCACATGGAGCAATATTATCGCCATAATAAATTAATAATCACCCACTCAACTGCCTTTTCTTAGTCACACACTTGGTGCACCGATCCTTCAATCTTGGCCCATCTAGCATTGATAATTTTTGTATTTAAATAAATATAAGCAAATAATTTCACTTTTACAGGGCGTTTGGTTGGAGGGATTTTAAATTCTCTTTCCACTTAATTCCCACATAATTTCAAAGGCCATTAAATTCTGTAGTTTGGTTTGAAGGAATTGCAATTCCATGGAATTGTAATTCCCTCATTTTCAAGGAATTAAAATCTAATGTCCCCCCTAGTATTTTAATTCCTGAGAAAAAAAGATAGTGATGAGTCAAAATTACCCCTTCCTTTTTTAATTTAAAATTAATGTCTAACAACAATAATGAACATTTTTGACTTTATACTACTTATTCCCTTTCATTCCCATGTATACCAAACATTGGAATTGAAATTCCCTGTAATTCTATTCCTGTCAATCAACACTGACATTTAAATTCCCACTTATTTCCAGTAATTCAACTCTCATGAAATTACAATTCATTTTCCACATAATTCCCCCAATCCAACCAAACGCCTGTTAGGGTCCGTCTGAATGCAAAATGAGTTATTTTTAAAAAAATATTTTCCTTGTTCAGTGTACGAAAGCTGGTCTAAAAAGAATG
>VALG01008120.1:0-11459 GCA_009835305.1 Ipomoea purpurea | reverse complement strand
CAACGGGGAAGCCAAGATCCCGGAGGGTGGGTGAAATCCAGCGGGTAGCCGGTGGTAGTGGGGCCACGCCGTCTGCCCGCCGGAAATCATGTTCCGGGAAAGAGGGTGGCGGCGGGCAGACTGCCGCCTGCCGGCTGCCCGCTGCAGGAATGCCCAAACTGGGCGGACCTCGTAGGTGGCGGGTCCCGTACCCCACACTACTTACCACGACTCTTTCTCATCACAAAATGCCACGGGAACTTTGTGGAACAGGAACCATGTTAGACACTTTTACGTAATCGATGACCACCGTTAGAAATAACGACTAAATGCGGAAATAATGGCTACATATCTATCAGCTTTCCTAACCATAATAACACCCAAAACATGCGAATTCCACCCAATACTCAAGAATAATATTCAAAACATCAACTTAGGTTCTAATCACTTTTAATCAACAAGAAAACATTTATCCTCTATATAAGATCCGGTAAGAATATTCCACGATAAAATCAAGAACATCATACAATTATCAAGCGTCAACAAAACATCTCTAGGGTTTAATTACTTTTAGGTCACCAAGAACACAATTCATTCTAAATAAAGATCTCGTGAATAAACATAATCATCAAGGAGAACACAAATTAAAGAAGAATGTCACACAATTACAAGATCGTCATATAAATCACCAAGAACACATAAGTATCAAGAATCTCTCATATCAAGAACTCATCAAGAATCACCATTGGACATTTACCAATATTAATAACAATATCATAATCATTAACCACAATTAACATGGGGAAATCCTAAGGGGGATTAATAGCATGAAATATGGTTTTGTTGAAGACATGGGTATACTCTTAGCCTTAATTAATCTTGGCTATGAAGGGTCTTTTTAAGTTTCTTGTTTTCTTGATTTTCCAAAGGGAATCTTGGAACCTTTTGGGTGGTGAAGATTTTGTGGTGGGAATTCTAAGGTGCCTTCTAACGTTCACTATATATATCTTTGGGGTCTAATTCTTTCTAGGCTAGGGGTTGGCTATAGAGACTGGGGGCCCATGACTATGGGGCTTAATACTAATGCTATTATTGTGATTTAATCTTTCTTTCGGGTAATTGGTTGAAACATTAATTAGTTTTAGGAAGTCGTAACACGGGGTTTCAATCTTACCTGAACAGAATGAATGATACATGATAATGATAATTAATGATAATGATAATGATAATGATTATGATAATGATAATGATAGATGTAATGATAATGATCTTAAAAAATTGATAATGATAATGATATGATAATATACATAAAATAATAATAATAATAATAATAATAATAAATAATAATAATAATAGTAATATAAAAAAAAACAAAGCTACACTATGGCAATGGCAATGAACAATACAAGTTAAACTGATGGTGATGCCCGATCCTCAGACTCAACAGATCAATAGAAACCACAGACTTGGGTCACTTGTGTTTAAGAGTGAGATAATTCGGTATCATAATATGAGCAGTCAAAGTTAGTAGGTCATAGAATGTACAAGAACATACCTCCTATCTTGATTTTCCTCTGGTTTAATCTCAGCAGTTTTAGAAGCCTTTCTCTACACTGTCTGCAGGCCTAAGCTGAACGTGAGGAAAAATATCATCTGAAGCATGACGTTTCTTATTTTTTATAAATCCAGTTTTCAATCTTCAATATCATCATCTAAACTACTTAAGGATTCAGAGAAAGACTGAAAATCAAATGGTCCAGCTCTGTCCTGGTTACTAGGAGAGGACTGAGGAGACCTCTACATTTAAAAAACATATGCACAAATAAATTGATAACTACGTATTTGTAACCACTTTGGACAGATTGAAATGAAAAACGAAGATACCTTCACCAAAACCATAAGAACAAAGAGGTGATCAATCTAAGATAGATACCGGTTTTTTGCCGAGAAATTGATGTGGCCATTGTTTTGGAGAGATAATCAAGTTGATTCTCAAGCTCAACTGAAAGCCATTTACCACTGACCTTTTGTCACCATTTAGTTTGTCCTCTTTAGCTGCAAAATATCATATAAGGAATATATAATAAAAGGGAGCAACAACAAAAATAAGAAATAGGTGAACATTGGTCCATGTAGCCATGAAATAACCAAACACTTATGTACAATACATAGAAAGTTACAAAATACTAAGCAGATCCATGCCAAAGTCAGAAAGAAATACCCATTTTATTTTACATGAAATATACAAAAAAATTATCCTTATAATCAACAACATATATAATAATATAAATACAATTTTAGTTCTCTATCAATAAACTTTAAAGGAAAATAAGATTCACCTAAACAAACCACTTCATATTTGCATATGCTCCACTGGATTAAGGGTGAGAGACGATCAAATAACATGCGAGTATGATACCTGAAAAATTCCCTAAATCTCCCAAGTGTCATTACCTACGATAAATAGAAAAGGATGTATATACAAGAAAAATTCCCTAAATCTCCCAACTGCATTACCTAACATAAGGAGAGGATGAGAATTAACTGTCCAAAATGCTGAATGTATAGAGAGAATAAAAAGAAAAAACTGCACTGATACAAGGATGGAACTGTATAGACATTTCTTGATTTATAGATGTTTCACATCTCTTGCAATCTCTTTACCAAAATGTATGTTGCCTGGGATCTCAAATGCCATACTCAAACTGAAATTTTAATCTCTCTTTTTTCCCCTTTTGCAGATTTCATTTAATTAAGCATACAAAAAAAAAAAAAACCTAATTCTCACCGTAGAAGCTCAACAAAGCGGTGACAGACCCCAGTTATCTTCTATCTTCCTTCTGCTTTCCATTCTCACTCTTTCTCTTGGAAACCCTAGCTCTCTTCTCAGTCTATCAAATTAAAATAAATAAACAAATTAAAATGACTAAACAAATTTAAAATATGGAAAAAATGAAAAAAAATACCTAATTCTTGTTTGTCCAGTACGTAGCCGTCCCAATTCTGCTCGTTGGATTCTTGGTCGCACCTGGAGCTCGACGCTGCTCGTCACCGCTGCTCGTAGTCGTAGCTCGCCTCCAACACCGTTCTCCCTCGTTGCCGCCGCTGCTCACCGCAATGAGCTGCTCAACGCGGATTAGAGAGAGCTTGGTCGCGTATTGGGTTGCCACCGCTAGAAGTTTGTGGAGCTTTAAAACAGAGAGAGCTTGGGAAATGCGCTGCTGAATCTTCTAGGTTAAGGAGTATTTATTTATTTAACAATAAGCGATTTAAAAAAAAAATCGTCCAAATGGTATACTAAAAAGATACGTGAAAAGCGTCCGTCTTTTTAAAAATATAGTTTTCGAGTCTATTCACTTTGTACAACAGTAGCTAGTTGTTATGTAAAATATTACAAAATTGCCACCATACGCGTTTTAACAACTCTTTTTTAAACAACAGATGCCTATAGTGTAATTTTTTTTTCTCAAATCTGTACTAGTGACATGTGGATCAAGTGACGGTCAGCGTGAATGAAATTCTCGTGTCAAGTGTAAACGTACCCTTCCCTACCGATGAGGTTCAACTGTTAAGGGATGCACTGCACAACTTTATTATTTGGCCAAAGAAGTTGGTTGAGTTGTATACCCAAGCAGATGAGGTATGTATTTTCAAAATTTTTGGATTCTAAAATAGTATTTAATTCACTTTTTAAAAATAGTAATGTTACTTATATTGAACAGTTAAAATTGACTTATGATTCCGGTGTGCAACGACTTTCTGTTGATCTCACTACAGCTGATCCGACTTCTTTCAGACCTCGATGTCTAAAGGTATATAAAAATTGTTCGCAAATTTGATGAAAATGTTGTGATAAAGATGTGGCGTGGGTATTGTGGGTGATGTTGACTATACCTTACAACTTGACCTGTTGGAGATTATGCGTGTTTCTTAAGGATGGAGACGTTAGATGTTTCCATATTGCAGTTCTTTATAATGTAATAATTAAGTTCTTTACTATTATTTGTTTATATAATATTTTTCATTTCATCTATTATATTACTTATATATATGATTGATTGTATTTTTGAATAAGGGTCTTTATGACAAATTTGATTGGCATCAAAGACCACATATGCTTCTTAGACACATTTCTTCAACGAGTTCGAAAATACTATAGGTGACGTTATAGGTGTAACCCCCGAGATTTTAAAACTTTTAAAGGCAGCGTAATAAAGATAAATGTCATAATCCCAAATTACGTTTAAAGAGCACGTGGTGTTATGCCACACCTGAGTTGAGAACACAGGTGCACAGGCTAGATTCTAAACAATCTCAATCAGTATCGATCAAATCATGGCACGCAGGCCGAAAGGAAGAACTATACTAATCTACGCTCCCAATCCTCTAGCGCGCTCAGTGATCTAATCTCTGTGCCTGAAAGCCAAATATACTGTTCAGCGAGAGATGCGGTAACCCACTCCAACGCGTTGAAATACAATACATATAGAGATATATATAGATATACGAAAACCATTTTGAGCATGAAGATATATCCTACGAACTCTAGCTTTTAAAACCGGGAATGACTCGACAGATAAGGCTAGACACAAGCAACAGTTATAACAAGCATATGCAGTTCACAACAGATAAGGCAGATAAGGCAAGGCATAAACAATAATAAACCCATAAACAATCCCCAACATAAATCCCATAGTCACACCCCCAAGATACTCATAATCACACCATATCTCATCACACATGCACATTTGTTGGCGCCACAGGACCAATCGCATGCCCATACATGAGGGTCAGCGCATATAGCTCTGACAGCCCGCAGCACCTGCCCCGTATCGCAACACGGAGGGTCGATCGCAACCGACCGATGAACCGCAGCTATCATCATATGTTTGATCGCAACCAAACAATGGACCGCAGCCCAAGAGAATGTCATCTGACCGCAGCCAGGAAATAGGAACCGCAGCTCATATAAAACTTTTGTCGCAACCAAACGGTGGACCGCAGCCCAAGGTTGTAAATCTGACCGCAGTCAGCTTCGAACCGCAGCTCAGGAATTAACCAATCCGATCGCAGCCGATAGGGTTCCATGAGACATAACCATAGCAAGACAGAAACCCCCCCCCCCCACATACCAGTGGGAAGGGGAAGAAAAGCCGTGGTATATAACACAAACTCTAAAATGTTTGATTTCCGTTCCACCATAATACTATATGGATAAAGAGTTCTTATTATCCAGGAGGATTACATTAATCCACCATCCTTTTGATCCCTTCTAGGATACAAACGGTATAAATACCAACTTTATCAGCGACTTTTTTATTTCTATTTATTCAACTAGCATGCATAATCTACAAATAGGGTAAAATAAATAATAAAAAAGAAAAATACAAAAAAATAAAAAAACTAACAGAAAAAAAAGAAAGTACACCGAAATACAAAACTGAGACCCATTCTTTTTAAAATCCTAGTTACTGCGTATAATTGGACACCATTCCTGTTTGATGAATAAATACAAATATAATAAACCGAGGGAAATAGCCAGACCGTAAAATCACAGATTTGGAGAAATCCTAACTCTATCCAGCCGAGTTAATTGTCGCATTATTAGTGCGGGGCTCCCAGCCCCGCCCGGGCCAGCGGATCGTCAGTCTGCCTGCGTGAATTCCACCGGTTAATGTCGACCGCATGCAGCCTCGATTTACCGCGCGCGCCGAGCACTACCCGATACCGTGAAGCTGTCCTTTTATGGATCCCGCGGGATTTAGTCCCTCCGGTCCGTTTTCCGGCAACACTCCTGGGGCCATCGCCCACCCCTTACCCCACCACCCCCAGAGTTATCATCTTCTAGTCACGGCAGAATATGTATGCCACTTCCTCTTTGCTGTATTATACAAATCATGCTTTGACACTTTAAACGTACATCGATACAACCGGAGACATTATAGGATGAATGTGAGAAACATCATGGCACTAATCCCATCCTATCATGCTTTTCTAATACATTAACACCCAAACATGTGATTTCCACCACTAATATGCCAAGAATAATATCTACATAAACCTAGTTCTAATCATTACATCAACTAAGATATTCGTCTTCTAATATCAGAGATCGGAAGAAAACACACATCAGAACTCATACAACTCAATGAAATCACATATAATCTCAAGTAACTCCGTACATCGATCATCAAGAACTCCATATATCATCATGACCATAATTATCAAGAATTCTCAAATCATTAGATTATCAAGATCCCCATGGAATCACACCTGATTGGTAATAAAACATCAACAAACATCAATACACATATTATGGGGAAACCTTGGGGTCATAGGTATGAATCATAGTTTTGTTGAGAACAGTTTACCTCTAGGCCTTATTATTCCGTGATAAGAAAGTCTTTCTTTAAGCTCTTGCCTTTCTTGATTTCTCCTAAGGGAATCTTGGACTTCTTGTGTGGTGAGAGATTATTTTTGGTGGGGATTCTGGTGATCTAGGTCCTTATTTTATTAGGGTCTTATTTAGGTCTAATCCTTTGAATTAGGGTTGGGTTTAGAGAATGAAGGCCCCACGGACTATGGTGGCCTTTTCCTATTAATCATTATAACTTTTATTTCTCTTGGGCTACTAAGTTTTCCAACTTCGATACATTGTCTGTTTTAGGTCGAATAACCCCGGACACCGACGGGCTTATTTGTGACGCCCGCCTCCCCAGCCCTCGCCATTACCAGGCCAGGGGGCAGTGGCTCCTTTCCGCAAACCCGCTGGTGCAATTGTCTAACAGCCGACTCCTCTACATACCGCCCAGACAATCCGCCATTCTTGACCTATCCCTGGTCATCCAAGGCTATCAAGCAAGGGTACACCCACCGCGTCTCTTATATAGAGGTATCTAGATTGCCTGTGGTGTGTGATAGGAAATGTTTTGTCTACCTCGCTTCCTGCCCCTGGAGTTGATTCATGCGAGGTGTCCCAAGGTGCCTGATGCGTGCTACGCCTCTTCTAGGGTGTGTCTGTAACGTTCTGGGAGTTGAGAAATCCCCTTCCTCCCCTGAACTATTCTCTAGTATTCTTTTCTGTCTTACCATCGAAGCGTAGCTAATCTCAGATTCTTAGTGATGGCCTATCACTCGCAATAGTATTTGTGCCATTTGGGTTTCACTCAAATCAACCGCGTCTGTTGCAGAGGTGTATCCACGGGTCTAGGTAGTCACCTCCATTGTATTTCCCTCGAGATTCCATAGTCTGAATTGACCGTTAAGTTTTTGTTGGGAAATGTCTGTGGTCGACCATCTCTTGTTCCTCTCGGGTTTTTGCAAATTTCTTCGAGGGTGAGGTAATATCCCCCTCGGTTATTAGATGCGTTGCTGCGGGAGGTTTTGGGCTAATAAAGATCATGCCACGCGTCTTGCCTCACGGTGGCTTAGATCATACCCTTTCTCTCCATGATCAACTTAGGATCATTCGGTAGGGTAGGCTAATCGGTGTTTGACTTGCAAAACTCATGTTGTTTTAGCATGAGGGCCGGCAGGTTGAACTGATTGTTATGCTTCAGGAGTAGGCAAAGTGCACTCTAGGCTCCTGTCCTTGCTTTATTATTGTGGGCAAGAGGTATCGGTTAAATCTATACCATAGTCTTTTGCTCGACGGATACCACTTCCGGCGTTGGTCGTGTGGCCCCAGTTTGCACAGTCCTCATTCCGAGTAGGTACCGAGATTATCCTTTGTACCCGTGGTTTGGGTATCAAATCCACCTTTCGGTATAGTGAGTAGACACAACCTGTTGGTGTCCAATTCAAGAGCTGTCCAAACGCTTCGGAAACCAATTTCTCTTGCCGGACTTGGTGAGGTGATTCTTATTTTGTCACTCCGTTGGGTGGCCTACAAGGTGTGATACAGATATTTCACCAAATTCGGGATATGTATCCCTTGATGGCGATGGTATGTATCTTGAAGAACCTTGATGCTTGAGCATATCACCAATTCGGAGAAATGTGGAGGTTCATGCTTTTACTTCGATCCATGGTGTATGATCGGGTTGCTCCACTCGGGGGCGGGTTCCGAGGCGTCTTCGGCCATTGTGGTGCGTGTTTGTACACGTGACGTTTTCCGGGAGACGGGAGCGGGTGTCTAGGGTATCTGTCTCTGGAAAGTGACGGATGATCGGCGGTCAAGTAGGCATCGTCGGAGGGAGACCGGCGGGCTATGCGGGCTCTGGTGTTGATCCGGAGTGGTGCAGCAGTCTCCGGTGTGGTTGCTGGGCAGTGGCAGCAGCGGGTTACAGTTGGGCGTCTTCCGGCGGAGCGGGGCTGGTCCGGGTGGCGTGCGGCTTTGCGGGTTGGCGGGCGATAGTCGGCCACGGCGCGTTTGGCCGGGGATGGCCGTGAGGCTGTGGGGCTTCTACGGTGGAGGGGGCGAGGTGTAGGGGAGTGTGGGAGGAAAAAGAGGGGGTTGGGTGATTTGGGGAAGAAGGAGAAGGGTTTTTTATTTGGGGATTTTGTGGGTTTTAGGGACTTGGAGGGGTTTAACAAGGAGTATTCCCTTGTGGTTTTAAGAACACCATGGGCTAGTGTTGAGAACTTAGTCCTAAAAGTGTTGAGTCTAGAGTTCATCCACAGTTCAGAACATTGGCATTTCTGGTGTGTGGCCTCTCTTTCCTTTGTATCCTTTTAGTGGTGGGAATGGTTGTGTGGTTGGTATAATTTGCCGTTTTAACCCCTAGAAAATCGAAATGATTCAGAAGCTTGTTATATAATAAGTAATTCGAAAATTGCTAAGCCAAGTCGGGTTTATGAAGGGTGGTTTACAAGGGGGTTTGACGGCTAATCCTACGACAAAAGTATTCTCTTGAATTTTCTTCGCGGGATTCGCATGTCATCGTTCCGGAGGATTGACGGGTTCCTCTCCGGACGGTCTACTCGTTCCCGAGGTTGGTGCAGGTAGCTCGATACATAATATTTCCCGGAAGCGGCCGTAGTTATCCATGGTGCGGTGGCCCGTGTTGACCCGCAGGTAGGTGGCAGGTGTTTGGTCTTTGGGCCGAGTGCATTGGAAGGCCTTTTGCCCTCCTCTCCGCAGTTGAGCATCGCCACGGGGTTGCCAGCAATCTGCCCTGTGTTTTGTTGCTTTCGAGGCAAGGGAAGACTTCTCGTATTAGACTTGTCCCTAGGGGTGCCTTTGATTTGCTTCAATGCTCACTTATGGTCTTGTGCCGTTGGTTGAGCTTTCTCGCCTTTTACGGTCGTGGGCTCCACCCCCTTGTTTCTTTCGCATTTGTTCCTGAACTCGCTATTGGGTAGTTGGATTTTGACAGAGAATTGCGAAGGCACGGAGCTAAAGCCTGTTGAGGATACCGTAGCCATTGCTACACCACTAGTGCTTTCAGGGCTTTGAAGTGAGGCACCGATACGAATTTTTCTCTTATAACACGGTGGGATAGTTCTGCGGCGAAGCTATGTATTTCCGAGAAATGTTCTTCATGGGTACCCATGACCGACGTGGGCCGTCCCTTGTTTTAGATGGAGAAACTGTTCGTAATGGATGCCTTTACCGTGTTTGATAAGGAACGCCTTGTTTGTCTTGAGGCTTTCCCCCCAGCGTCGAACCCACCCCTTGGTTAGTGGTAAATTCCGGACCCACCTCGTGAATCCACCATGAAGTCAAACAAAATCAAAAAATAAAGACACTACGTGTAAGATAAGAACACAGAAATTCAATACAACAACTAAAAGCTGAACCGCCCCGAATAATGTTCCCACTTCATGAACCTAACTAGTCTACCTCTAGTAACCATGACTAAAACTCCTCTCCTCAGAAAAGATGTATTTTGGATCCAAGTGTGTAATGATCATTATTACTTTCCAGCAGGGCTCCTACATATCTCTCCGCCCTGGACAGCCAGCGATTGCGCCGCAGTGCCATGAGTCTAGAGGCATGTAGTGCAAAATGAGTTCGAGGGGCTGAGGCACTGTTGGCTTCTCACGTATAGAGGGCAAATGTGTGTTTGAAGCAGAACAATGCAGGGTGGATTTGTGCGTGTACTGCGTTTGCTATGCTCTCCAGTAATGCACGGCTACGTCGGACTTATTTGATGCATATGGATGGCTCGTCTTATGAGGTATGTGTAGGGTCTGGTTCCAAGTAAACAGGATCGTTGTGGATGTGGGAGTATATGATGATGAAGTGCTAGTCGAATATTTACTGAATGTTGCACAAAATGTAGGGAAAAGGTGCCATGTGCGATTATCGGTCTTCTGGTCATAATGTTATGAATAAGAAAAAAGTGTAGATTAAAGAGGGATCAATGTCTGGCTCTCTTGACCAGAGAAGGTAGAAAATCCGAAGAGTAGGGTAAGTTATTGTGTGTCGGGTCTACTGTGTTAGTGGCAAAGACATAAGGGAAAAGAAGTTTGTCAGACGAGATTTCATGTTGCATACAGTGTAACAAGCTCACCGCGCGAGAGGTGTTCTGAAAGAGTGGTGGCTTGAATTATCGGCGAATGCACGCAAAGATTGACTAGAGAACCGTCAGCTAGCCGTAAGAAAGAAGAAGAATCGAAGTACTTGAGTAATAGTACTAAATATACTATAATAGGTAATACTTAAGGCTTGACACCAACTCGTAATCAAAGATAAACATGATCATAAAATCCTCAAATATAGGTTACAAGAGCACAGCGGAGTTAGATCACTGAGGGAGCGCAGCAGAGGTTGGCGTAATAGCTTATTTAGGGTGTTTCTCTGCCTTTTTCCCTGGCGTGTACAAATAAAATGCAATGGAGTGAACTGTCTAGCGATTCTGAGTTGAGAGGTTAGATCTGCTGTGCACTAGTGTTCTCGAATCATCGGATGTTACGGTGTGGGCATAACTCCCGTCTCTTGTAAACCGTACATCTCGGTGTTTATGCTCTTTATATCACTCCTCTATATACGCTGACCTCAGTTTAAAGTTTTTAATTTAACTTATCAAAATCGTACGGTTATTGTTCAGTTGCACTAATTGAGCGGCATAGGGATATCAGTCTTTGTTTTTATTATTTATATATTATACTTGTTAAGTGTATATAATATTAACTAAATTAAAAATATCTTGTATTTTATCTTTTATTTTCAATCTCCATTACCTGTTATCACCTACTTATGTATATCTGAAATTCGTTATTTGTAGTAACCTATAATGTGTATACTAAGAAGTCACATGATCATTATCATATCATTATATGTGGTCTTTGATGCCATAATCAATTTGTATAACATAAGACCCTGTATTAAAAATATACTCAATCATTATAGTCTATTTATTATTATTATAAGTCATTATCATAATTGATGAAATTGAAAATTTTATATCATTCATTATATAATAACATTCATAATTATGTATCAAATGATACTATCCTTAATATCTTGTATTAGGACATATTGTCACACCCAGTGTCTCAACGATACCCATATAATAAATTACCATTAGATTGTT